>JAJEJO010053150.1:65704-80547 GCA_020662805.1 Glaucomys volans | reverse complement strand
TTTTTTTTTTTTTCGTACTAGGGATTGAACTCAGGGGCACTCGACCACTGAGCCACATCTCCAGCCCTATTTTGTATTTTATTTGGAGACAGGGTCTCACTGAGTTGCTTAGCACCTCGATATTGCTGAGGCTGGCTTTGACCTTACCATCCTCCTGCCTCAGCTCCCAATCCACTGAGATTACAGATGTGCACCACCGCACCCTGCTGCACCAGATTTTGATTTCCGTTTCCTCACCTATTAGATGGGAGTCATGCCAGTGCCTGGTCCTGCCTACTGTGCTTGCTGTAAAGAGCCAACTAGCTCTCTAACCTGCTTGAAAGTGCTTCAGGGCACCGTACTGTATCATAGGAACACACAACCTCTGTCATATCCCTCCATCCTATGGTCCCCATTCACCATTTTTCTCAAATGAAAAACTTCTTCCAACCCTGCTCTGCACTGTGAACGTGGTCTGTCCTTTTAGGTACTGGCTCTTATACTCTGGTGCAGCAGAAATGCTGAAGCAATAGTTTAGGTTACAAATGCCCAGCCCTGGGGCCTCTGGTTCAGCAGGTCACCCAGGGAAGGACTATGGAACAGGGAGGGACACAACAGAGCAGTGAGCAGAGAAAGGAGCAGTACTATGGAAGCACAAAGACAGCATAGGGCATCAAGACTAGGGACTGGACTACGAGAGGGAGGCTTTCCAGGACACACCCACAGAGCCACTGCCTGACCTCACCTACCTCTTTATGGACATGAGTGATGGCTGTAGAGAGTTCTAAACCATCAAGTAAATTATTTCCATCATAATCGTGCATTTTGAAATAATGGAGCTGCAGTTCTTGTGGGGACATCTCCGACTCTGGTTTGTTGATGACACCTTCCAGATGCTCCATGATATGCCTAAAAACCAACAAATCAGATCATGTTGAAACCTTAAGGACTCTGAAAAGTTCAAGACCTGAAATTTTATCCAGCTCAGAAAAACAATGGCAGACCACACTTAAGGATGATCCATATGGACAGGGCCAGGCAAGGGGCAGGGACAAAGCACAGCTTGTCTGTCATGCCAGCAGGATTATGGATGTTTTTTCCTCTTTATCATTAGAATTTTGTTACAACACTTTTGGACCATCAATTTAGAAATATTTTTAAAACAACAATTTAAGGATAACAAAGTATAATGTGTGAGGCCTACTGGCCTAAGACAAAAGCTGGGACAAATGATTCAACATTTGAATGTGTCAATAAAAAAAGGTCTTGCCAGAGTCAAAAGCAATTATAATCTGGGTTCTGCCACTACTATTGTGTGTGTCTATCTATGCATGTCTGTCTGTCTGCCTGTTGCGGTGAAAGAGAAAGACTAAATTCAGACAAGTCATTTATCCTATTTGGGCCTCAAAAACCTCTATTTATTAAACAATGATGGAAAAAGAACAACTAATAGGTGGCTCTAGGGAATAAACAGCATCCTTGACAAAGGTCAAGGAGCCACATAAATAGAAGGAAAGAGGACCAAGTGTGCCCTTATAGCTGGCTGCAGCTACAGAGGTTGAAAAGCCCTGAACCCCAGTATTGGCCAAATACGTACTCTTGGTCGTGCACCGTGTTCTTATCCAGGCCCACGCTGCTGGGATGGGGGACACTGGCCCCAGGCTCCTCAGCCCTGGCACCTGGAGCACAAAAAGCCCAGAAGAGGCCATACAGGAAGGGGGCTCTGAGCAGCTGCAGGGATCTCATGGTCAGCGGTACCTAGGAGGTAGGGAACATAGGAGATGAAGGCAGAGCACTAAGCTAAGGTTTTTCTTGAGACTTGACATAATACACTTCTGGGAAACCTGGTGAGGCAGCCAGGCGAGAACAGAATATGTCAAACTGGGCCCAAGGCCAGTTCTGTCATTAGACTGTGGGATGGCCTTAAGCTCTCCAGGTTCCCATCACTCAAATGGGGAAGGGGATCCTCCATGCTTCTTGACACGCTTTCAGAGGGCCAAGCACCTCCACAAGAGCTTAAAGGGATACAAAGATTAGTCCTGACTACAACCTTCCAGTCCTCTGAGAGAAACACTTGTGACTGGGAGCAACACTAAGAAAGCTGGAGCACCCAGTGTATTCCAGAAAGAAAACCCCCTGGGAGATCAGGGGAAGAAATTTCCTTAGGTGAAGAAAACTCAGAGAAGGTTGACAGACATGGTAACACTTCAGCTGGGCCTGGAATGAGCAGGGATAGAAAGCCTGAGGGAATGGTGGGAGCAGGTGCAGACAAGTAGGAAAGAAACACAAGTGGCCTCATCTCTTTGGAGGACAGGCAGCAAGCAGCACTATAGATGGAGGCAAAGGCTAGACAGGCCACTCTGGACGTGGCTTCCCATACCAGGCCATGGGGGTCAACATTTCCTGAGCAATAAATGGGGAACAACTAATGATTCATGATGGGGAGGTGAGATCAGAGTTCAGCTTCAGATTGACTCATCCAGCAGCTGCGTAGGGAAGGGATGAAGTGGGGCAGATCAGAGACAGGACACTGAGGGCAGTGATGAGGAAGGTCGCCTCTGCAGCACTGGACATGAAGAGGATATCAACTCCTGTCTCATCCACCTCCCAGGGCTGTGACAGTGGCAAGTGACTTAACCACTATGAGAGAGCATTGAAAAGGAAAGTGAGAGAGAAATTAGCATTTTGTCATGTTCTCCCCAGCCTCACTGTGCTTGGGATTGTGGTCAACTCAGTCAGCCCTGAGGCAGGGAGTACTTTATTCCCTCCAGCATTTCCCCACCAAGGCTCAGATAGGCCTTTGGTAACTGTTGCCACTGGAAGTATCCGTCCTTCCTGAGGCTTAGATACTGTCCTCAAGGAGGAAGGTGAAGGTCAGCCAGAGGTTAACCTATAAAAATAAAGAAAAGACCTGATCTCACAGTCACTTCCCAAAAGGCAGCGACAATTTGGCTGGATAACAAGGGCCAGTGATTCCTAAGAGGCCAAATGTAGCACAGCCCCAGATCTAAAGCAGTGAAGATAAAACAGAAGTACCCATCCCACCTTACACATGCTATACTCAGTCTACAGCCCCAAAGCTGCCACTATCTCCTCTCTGGGCTGGGGCTGGATAGGAGAGGTTTAACAGCCCCTCATCCATCTTAAAAAATTCTTGGGATAGGAGTCTGAGAGCATGCCCTCTATGATGATTAGAAAAGTTTCCCCAAACCATTCTGCCCATCACCTCCTATGGTCTTCCCCCTAAAGGGGACAACAGTCACTGGGATGTGTAACTCCCAGGGTGCTAAAAAACAGGATCTACGCTTACCACTCAGCAAAATCATAATGCAATTTCTCATGCTGCACAATAAGATGCTCAATACAGACTACACAAAAAAGAGCAGGCTGCAAAAATATAAATATAAAATATACAGAATAATTCATTACTGTTAAATAAAAATGTATGTATATACATACACCAAAAAATGATGAAAAATTATTAGTAAAGACTATTTTAACTGGGTGTGATGATGTACACATGTAATCCTACCTACTCAGGAGGCTGAGGAAACCAGCCTGAGCAACTTAGTAAGACCCTATCTCAAAATAAAGAAACTAAAAAGGGTTGGAGATGAAGCTCAGTGGTGGAGTGCCCTGGGTTCAAAACCTAGTACTGGAAAGAGAGAGAGAGGGCAGGCAGAGAAAGAAAAAAGAAAAGAAAGGAAGGTCGGGAGGCTGAGTCAGGAGGATCGCGAGTTCAAAGCCAGCCTCAGCGACTTAGCGAGGCCCTAAGCAACTCAGTGAGACCCTGTCTCTAAATAAAATACAAAATAGGGCTGGGGATGTGCCTCAGTGGCTGAGTGTCCCTGAGTTCAATCCCTGGTTCTAAAAAAAAAAAAGAAAAAAGAAAAAAGAAAAGGAAGGGAGAAAGCAAGTAAGATTGTCTTAAATCATGAGATTAGGAGTGATTATGATTTTCTTTTTACTGTCTATTGCTTTAAAATAGTACTATGCACATATTTTTCTTTAAAAAAATGTCTTTAATGTAATCTCTCCCATAATTTTGTTCCAATACTAAATGGATGTGTGAGTTTCCAGTTAATATTTTGTGTGTGTGCACATGCGGGACTAATGATTGAACCCAGGGGAGTGCTCTACCACTGAACTACACTCCAGCCCTTTTCAAAAAAAATTTTCAGACAGTGTCATTAAATTGCCAAGGCTGGCCTTGAACTTGCAATCTTCCTGCCTCAGCCTCCCAAGTTGCTGGAATTAAGGCACATGCCATCATTCCTAACTTCCTAATTCCTATCTCCATAAAACAATTCAGAAGCAACTAGAAACCATACTTCCAACTTTACCTACTACAAGTGCCCAAACCCTGACAAGGCCACTGCCATAGTACCTGGTACCAGAAAACAAGGTCACAAGTTCCTATTGGTCATAGCAGAACAACTTGGGATTCAGTTCCTCCAGAGTCCTTCAGACTCATTTATGACATCTTTTTTCCCAGCAAGCCCTCTTCACCTCTCGTCTGGCTTAGTTTTTGTCCCACATACTCCCTTCAGAGGGTCCTGTCCATTGCTGATGACAGCTGTGACACAATCTTAGAAAGTGCCTGATTACTTGTCAGTGCCCTTCCTGGACTAGCTGTGAGACTAGTGGTTCTCAGCCTGTGTGCCATGGTCTTGAGAGACTGAGATTACCACCTTTACAGACATGATGCCAAATTTTGATGTCAGCATAACTGAGGATAAGACTTTAGAGTTACCTATCAGACAGACCGCTGAGCTGAGTGATCGCTGAGCCCATGGCACCCTTTCTTCTAATTACATGGTTGAATACTTGGTATATCATAAATTGGGGTGTGTGCATGCATAGTGTGTGGTGGTGGTGGTAGCGGTGGTGTTTTCTATTTAGGCAACACCAAAAAGCAAAAAAGTGATTAATAACACAGGAACAGGTCCAAATTATCCCTTCTTCAGAATTGTAAAAGCCAAGAACCATTTATTTTGAACTTGTCCTGTTTTGGTTTGCTGTTGCAGGTTTCTAACCATCAAAACAACAAATCCAAATGTATAAGCTTATAAAAGAAAAACTTTGTGAAGTGCTACACTGACAACAGGAATCTGGCTGCCACCTAAACAAATTAAATGGCTCCACATCAAAAGGAAACAAACTCTTCCACTCTGCACAAAGAACATGTTGCATCATCCATACTCCAACTACTTAGCTCAAGGCTATGGGCAAATGGCCTGGAAGATAATGCCCAGGCTGGAGAAAAATCCAAGAGAGGGGAGAGTTCTGAAGAAACTGCAGAACAAAACCCATGCCTGACATCCGACATGAGGAGCAGCCTCAGTCCCGGGAGGGAGGTGGTGGACCATCACCAGTGGTGCGTGACTGGAACCCAGGTCCCCTCTGTGCTCTAGCAGCGTCTTCCTGTTCCACTGGCTTTGCTCCAGTGGTTCCATCTGTCCATTCCTTCTTCCTTCTAGGACTTATTCAAATGTCTTCTGGAGATTCTTCCAGCCAACACCTTTTGCTACCTCCTCTCATCTCAATCTGCAACCTCTCCACCCATTTAATCTTAGCATATAGTCACATATTGTTCTCATTTTCATTTTTTCTCTCTTTTCCTCCCTCTCCAAGGGCCAGGACCTTATCTTGTCTCTTGTTTATTCTGCTGAGCTGACCTTGGGGTGGCATACCTTCATGTCTAAATCAGGACAAGGGGGCAATGGCACCTAGGCATGTTGTTCCTCATTGCAAAGCTCTCATCTATGCTGGAACTTCTGTATGAGGCCCTCCCACCTCTGGTTTGCGCCTGGCCCACCCTTCCTTCTCATTGTGTCATGAGTCGTATCAGCACATGAGAGTTTGATGCCAGTCTTCCTCCTAGCAGCTGTTGGCAGCTTTACTCTCAGGCTGACGGGGAGGGGAACAGGGGGCACAGCTAAACTCACTCTCAAAGCAGCCAAACTTACCAACATCCAGACATCCTGTGCCCACAGCCAATGCCAAAGAAAATTCTGACCAGTATTTTTCCCATTATCACTGCCATGGTCTTGGACTAAAGGTAAGAAAATAACAAAGTTCCTAGGCTAAAGAAACCTTTGCATGGGCTGAAATTTGAGCATTTGTTCTGAAAAGACTGGCATTTAATAGCTTGATCTGTTTTTTTTTATTATTTTTATTATTTGGGGAGTCTAAGAAGCAGCCATGCTCCATTTGTTCATTTAACTAACACACTAACAACCTGGTAACACATGAACAGCAGAATAGCACAAGATACTGAGGACTGTGACCCAGGCAGATTCCTCATACAGATCAATCAGCTGGAAAGGATAGGCCAGTAAATAGACACCCACTGGATTCAGCAGAAGCCCCAACTCACACCTGCAATAAAACAGGAAGCACGGAAAGGAATATTTCAATCAAAGGATAGTGTCTTATACAGAAGGAACACAGTAATGAACACTTAAGCCCAAAGAGGACTTGGTCCAATCTAGGAACTAAGATTCATGTACATAGTTGAAGACACAATATTAAGGAAATAAGGTTGAGTCTTGAGTAAAGTACCAAGAGGACAGGTCACAGAGGTCCCTGTAATCTGCATAAGAACTTGGAAGAGCAATGGGAATTCTAAGAAGGGTAAGGGAATGGAAGAAAGAATCACTGGCATGTGAGATTTCTGTCCTAAAACCACAGCTCTAGGTCTCTTGTACTGAACAACCTGCAGAGTATCAAAGAGGGATGCAAGGGATCAGCTGGGAAGATGAGGTACTCTAGAGTAGCAATGGCGGCCTGAACCAGCTAGTGTAGCAGGATGGACTGGAAAAGTGACGTATCCAAAAAGAACTTTGGATGAATTCGATGTGGGTGGGTAAAGGAGTGCTGATGAAAATGACGCCCAGGTTTCTGGTCTGGGCACCTCCGTGGATAGCGATGCCATGGTCCGAGAAATACTACAAGGGAAATCAATTTCCCCAGCTTTCCCACTCCGCCCAGACTTAGCCTAGCCAACCCCGTCGGGCCCAACAGGACTTGTGGGGGAACCAGGGCAGTCAGACAGTTACGCCTGTGATCCTCCTGCTTTCGCGCTGGCCAGAGGCAATATCTACCCGTCACAGGTGGCCCCACAATCAGGTCCTGGGGCCCTCAGGGGCCAGGCAAGAGGGCGGAAATCGACCGGCCTAACCAAGGCTCCAAAGCCCCTGGCACGGACACTGGCTTCCGCACCAGGAGACAGGCCCTGCAAAGCGTCAGAGATGGCACCGGAGCCAAGCCCCCCACTCAGTCACTCCTGCCTCGATCCTAAGTCCCAGGGCCCGATCCCGACCCACTGCAGACGCCTGAGTGTCGCCCACTAACCTCCGCCCTAAGGGTCAGGCCTCTGCCGCTCGTGGGTTCACTCACCCTCACTGTCCCCGCTGCAGACGCGAAGCCCTCCAGCGTGAGCCTCGCCAGCCCCCGTCCTGAGAACGCTCTCTCTCGACCCGCCCCCGGCCCGCCCCCGGCCGGCTTGCGCACGCGCGCTCCCTCCCACCCGCCCATTGCGCCGCGGGCCACGCCCATTGCGTCGCGGCCACACCCCCTGTCCCCGACAGCCGCGCGGACTGCTCACGTGAGTCCACGTGTAACGAGCTACAGACGCAGTTCTACAGTCTTCCTGAGGGCGACACCCAGCTCCAGCCCGGGTGGAGACCATGGGAGCTCCAGGTGCCGGGCAGGTTGCAAGGCAACCCCAAGAGCCCCCAAGAACCAGGTTCGGCGTGGGACCTAGGCTAGCGGCGCACTCTAAAGCTGGCTACCAACTCCAGCACCTCATCTTTCTGATCCATTGTTTCCTCCGATTACAACTTGAAAAGAAAATAGGAAAACTAATTCCTTTCCTAATGAATCAGCTAGAAGATTGGTTGGTGCCGGCCTTGAGTCCAGCGTTTCCCAGAATGGCCTACTTTCAGGTTCTGTTTGCTGCCCCACAAACCGCGACAGCCCCAACACCCATTCATTCACAAGTCCCATCAAGACTTTATAGATGACCCAGGTTAAAAGCCACCTTTCCTTTACAGACCGTGAAATGGGCTGGTTTTATAAATCGAGAGAAGACAAAGTACTTCCAGTAAACGAATAGGTATTCCACGTGTAATCCTGCCCTTAATATTTTTTTAGTTGAAGATGGACACAATACCTTCATTTTATTTATTTATTTTTATGTGGCGCTGAGGATCAAACCCAGTGCCTCACACGTGCTAGTCAAGCGCTCTACGACCGAGCTACAACCGCATCTTCTGCTGTTAATATCTTTGCTCCCATAATCATTCAGCGAATATCTATGCCAGAAGGATAAAAGAACGTAGCCCTTCGCTTTTTAAAACCCGATCCTACTTGTGCCCATAAAGATACATAATCGGTTTTTCATAGGAGCCTGAATCCAAAAAAGGAGAGAAACAAATTAGATGATCCCAGACCCCTCCCTGCAGTCTGCTTTAATAGATCTGTTCCTTGAAAGTTGACCAAGGCCAACTGTCACTGACTGCCTCATTTTCCCACTTTCATCTGAGATTGAAATTTCTCAACCTTATCCCAGAGAAAAATTCCAGGATCCTAAAGAGACCCTATTAATGCCCCCTTTCCTTAGTCTGAAGTTTAGGTTAGTTTGATCTAGTTCATTCCAGGTGCCCTGCACATACCAGTCATCCATTTATTCATTTATTCAGTAATTCAGTAACAGTCTGAGTATCTTCTAAGCATTAGGCACTGTCATAAGAGCTTCTACAGATACAAATAAGACACAGTATTTTCCTTTAAGAAGTTCAGTATCCGGAGGGGAGAGGGGAGGGAAGTGATATTGGCCAAATTATAGTATTATAGTGTGTGCACATATGAATATGTAATAACAAATCCCATCATTATATACAACTATAATGTACCAATAAAAAATGTGGAAAGTAAAAAAAAAAATCAAAAAATAGTTCAGTATCTGATAGGTACTCATTCAACCAATGGTTCCACTTTTTCCCATGGGTATTATCCTGTCATTGCTCTTTTGACTCAACAAGTGCTCTCTACCAGATCATTGCCATCCTCATAAAAGCTTGTTCTCTGGTTTCTTCCCTACCAAGCTACTGAAACTGCAGTCTCCACGCAAATCTAGTGGTCTCTTCTTTGATCTGTTTTTATTTTTCTTGCTCTTTCATCAGGCAACCACTACCACTCTGAAACACTTTCTTGTTTCCTGACACCACATATTCTTGGTCATCCTCTTGTTTCACTGGCTATTCTCTCTTGGGCTAGAGTTTGCAGGCTTCCCTTCCTCTGCTCAACATATAAATATGTAAGTGGCCAGGGTTCTTTCTATCCTGAGTACATTTCTGTACCTCCCCACTCTCCCTGTGTCACATCTAGTCCTATGCTTTACATACCATTTAAATACAGATGACTCCAATATTTATCTCTCTGGGGACAATTCCTGTAATTCCTAAATCCTCTAAATAACTGCCTACCTGACATCTCTAACTGGCATCTTATACTTCATATAGCCCCCCACAAAATCTGAGTTTTCACCCTTGAACCTGTACCTCTCTCAGTCTCGTCCATATTAGTAAATGTCACTGCTATTCACTCAGTTATTTAAGTTAAAATTCTAGGTGCTTTTCTTGATTTCTGTTATTCCCTTACCTTTAATCTTTCAGCAAATCCTCTTTGATGCTACCAAAACATCCTGAATCCTTTTTTCAACCTCTGCTACCCTACTACTGTTCTATCCAGGGGACTACTTAATTGACCTCCTTCCATTCCTGCCCAAATCTGGTCTGTGAGTGAGAAGCCACCTTTAAGTCATTTGTAGGTGGGTGCTCTGTAACTTGTAGCTGAACCCATTCCTAACAAGCAAATAATTTGGTACCAGAAATAGAATGCTAAAAATAGCTACTAAAATGTGGAATTGGCTAATTAGAGGTTAAGGTAGACAAAGGCAACTCTCTATTCCAAACCTGAAAGCTGGTGACCCTTATTAGTCAGTAGGAAAACTGTCACCTGCAGGACCTTGGATACAGAGTGCATGCCAACCAAAGTTGTATTGTAGGAGGAATTTCAGGAACTATATAGAACATGAGTGAGTGTTGACCTTCTTTTTAGTAGCTTTCAGCCAACTTCTTCAAAAGAATGGCAAATCAAATTAGAAAACTGATTTGAAAGCACTGATAAAGAAAGTAAAAGACTTAATAAAAGAGATCTCTATCTGCAACCTACAATCCAAATTGGCCAAGAGTTCCATGACTTGTGGCCTTGCTGGGTTGAAATAACCAGTTTACTTTGCATACCCAAGCTGAAACCAGAGCAAGTGGAAAGAGAAGCAGCAGCTTTGTCAGGAAATAGGACTGAGGCCACAGGTAGCAAGATGGATTGTAGGTGACATCTTTTTCTTCAGCTATTATTTCAGTTGCTTCCAAACAATTGCTTTGCCTATATAGAAGATTCCAAGGTGAATGAGAACAGGGGTGAGAACAAGATTGAAATTTATACCTTTTAGTATTGCTTTGATTATATGATAATATATAAATATTAATTATTTAGAAAAAGTAAGTTGGAAATATTTAATAAAAACAATTTAAAGACTCTTTAAATAGGTTCGATTGCAATTCCTCATACATGGAATTGACCATACGGCTAACAAATGATTGAGGGAATTCTGTGTCACCAACAGTCTGTTGCTTTTCAACCCTATGGCAATCCCTGGACTCCAGAGTTCCCTCTAACAAATGGCAGTGGGATGCAAAAGGTGTGCATTTTGCACAACTGGAGGACAGAACAAGGATGGGGCTTCCAAATGCTCCAAACTTGGATATGATTTGCTGACCAGGATATACCAGGATATTCCCCTTGAATGGAAGTTCTTATTTTTCTTCACATTGTACATAAAATGTATTTCTTTGTAGGCTTTCCCCCAACATTTTGTTAATGTATAGTACACATAAAGAAAAGTGTACATGTAGAAAAGTATACAACTCAATTAATTTTCAGAAATTGAACATGTCCATTTAACTAGCACCCAGATCAAGAATCAGAACATTACCAACACCCTAGGAGCTCTCCTTACTCTGCCTTACAAATATAATCTCTCCCCCAAAGGTATCTATCATCCTGACTTCTAACACCCCAGAGCAATTTTACCAATTTCTGTATTGTATATTAAGTAGAATAGCACAGTACATTGGCTTTTGTCTATGACTCCTTTCGTGCAACGTAATTTTGAGGTTCATCCATGTTGATGTAGTTTGAGATCATTCGTTATCATTTATGTGTGCTATCCATTGTATCAATGTGTACATATTCCTATTGCATCACTCATGGACACAGAGCTAATTTCAAGTTTTAGGCTATTTTCATAAACAGTGCTACTCTGAATACTGTAGAACAAACATGTCTTTTGTTGCACCTTCATTCATTTTCTGTTAGGTGTTTACCTAACAGTAGAACTGCTGGCTTATAGAGAATGCACATGTTCAGCTTTATCAGATACTGCCAAAGTGTTTCCAGTGGTTATGTCAAAATATATCCCAGCGAGAGCATATGAGAGTTCTGTGGTTCCACATCCTCCCTATCTCTTGGTACTCTCCATCTTTTCCATGTAAAGAACTTGATATTTAGCTTAAGTCACCAGACCATGAAAACATGCATCTAGACCTGAAAGAGGAGGACTATGGTTTGAATATGGCTTATTCCCTCTAAAGCATATACTGAAATTTGATTGCCATGTGGCAGTGTTGAGAGGTGGGACCTTTAAGAAGATTAGGAGCCGGGCACTGTGGCACACACCTATAATCCTAGCAGCTTAGGAGACTGAGGCAGGAGGATCGCAAGTTTAAAGCCAGCCTCAGCAACTTAGCAAGTCCTTAAGCAACTCAGTGAGACCCTGTCTCTAAATAAAATATTTTGAAAAAGGGCTGGGGATGTGGGTTGTGGTAAAGTGCCCTGGGTTCAATCCCCAGGACCAAAAAAAAAAAAAAAAAAAAAGTGATTAGGATGTTAAGAGGGATTAACATCCTAAAGGGATGTCTTTCTCAGGAGAACAGGTTAATTTTTGTGAGACTGGATTCATTACCACAAAAGCTGGTGTTTTAAAGATCACCTCTCATGTTTTGCCTCTTTTGTATGTGCCTGCTTATCCTGTGCTTTCTGCCATGAGTCAAAGCAACATGAGGCCCTCAGTGATAACCCAATCTTAGACTTTACAATCTTCAGGATCATGAACCAAAATAAGCCTCTTTCCTTTTAAATTACTCAGTCTTGGGTATTTTGTTATTGTAGGAGAAAATGGACTAAAACAAGAGGCTTGTACACCACACAATAAACCAAGACTCCTAATTGTATGTAGGAGTTGCTGAGATTTTAGGGTTATCTCCTTGTGGGTGAGTTAGTACATTTCATGCAAAATGTGTATATATAAAACAAGGATATACATGAGTTTCAGTAACTAAAGAGCTATACTAGATATATGCTGGTCATTATACTGGGTGGTAGCCCAGTTTCCATTTTCAATCCCCTTCTTTCCATCTCTAAAAATAAATAGAAGCTAAATAAAAATGAAGCACTCATTATCCCAACTTTTTTTTTTCAATCTAAATAGCCATGTGACACAGTTTTAGGCATGATACATAGGAGAACTTGAGAAATTTTTTGCTTTTTTGATAAAAGGGATAGTGACTGGTGCAGACCTTTCCCTTATGAAAATGGGGATGTAGTCAACCTCCAACTATGAAGGTTAAGTTGTAGAGAATTTCAGAAAGGCCATGGAGCTGCCAAGCTAGCAAGAGCAGCTGCTCACCTCCAGATACCTTGTCATGTGGGGAGAACTCCTATTTGTTTAAGCCACTCTAAGACAATTACTTGCACTCCAAAGCATTCCTAAGTGACACAGAGGGCAAAGCAAGATGTGGACTACAACATGAACTGAATTTATCAATCTGAGGTTACAGGGTGGGGGAGGGGGTTCGGAGAGCAGTTTATGTAGAGAGCCTGCACTAACTTTAAAATCAGGAAAATAATGTTTCATTCTAACATAAATATTAGCAAATATAACAGGATGTTAAGTTTGAATTTTTGATGCATATGCCAAGATAGGACAGTTACCAAGTATCAAAGGAAGTTATAAAGCAGACCACAAAGATGTCAATTTTTCAAAGGAAAGTGTAGAAATCTGATTATCTGTCTCTTTGTCTTCTCATCAGAGAATCTTCCACCCAGACAGAGGAAATAAGAGTCAAAGAAGGGAGGGCTAGGGAGCATTGTTTTGTGGGGAGGATTTCTTTGGAAAATCTAAAGGGCCACCTGCTCCCTGTCTCTAGTTCAGTGAGAGTGGCTGAAAGGGTTTGCTGTGTGGTCCCTGTTGCTGGGCACACACACTGGTCTGGATCTGAGAAAGGTGAGCAGCCTTGGAAGAAAGAGCACCTGGGCATGAACAATTCTACTTTCTGAGTGCAGGTCAAGTAAGAGAAATATCCTGGCAGATGAAGAGGTGGCCAACATACACCTGTGGCCTGATCAAGAAGATGATCCAGGGTTAGAGGCTGAGTGGTGAGCACTGGCTCCTGCTGGGAAAGAGGAGCATGACAAAGGAGAGGGTGCTGTCAGAGGAGTCCAAAAGAAGTGTGCGTGTGTGTCTTTCAGGACCCTGCAAGAACCTCCACACATCATCCCTGAACAGCTGCCAGGGAGCCTGTGGGTCCTCAGGTGCACGACAATAAAAACTATTTTACCAGGAACCTTTCTATCTCTCTTCCCTCTCCTCCTTGCCCCATGTCAACATTGCAGGTAAGAAGTAGGAAGATAAGGAGGAAGCAAGAAAGAGAAGAGGCTGAACAGAGTCCCTCCCACACTGCAACCTTATCTTTGAATGCAATTTAAATATTGATTAATATATTAGACTGGACTCAGTTAAGTTTGCAATTGGAACTTAAAGTTTACCTACAGGTTCCCCCCCCCCCCCAAATTCACTTGCTTGAAAGAATTTTGTATCCATGGCCAGGGAAAGGACCAATCATCCATACTCTCACTGAAAGGGATTAAAAGTCAATGGAAACTGGGTGCATGCCTGTAATCCCAGTGATGCAGGAGGATCAAGAGTTCAAAGCCAGCCTCAGCAATTTAGCGAGGCCCTAAGCAACTTAGTGAGATCCTGCCTCAGAATAAAAAATAGGACTGGGGATGTGGCTCAGTGGTTCAATTGAACCTAGCACCCCTGGGTTGAATCCCTGGTATCAAAAAAAAAAAAAAAAAAAAGTCAATGGAAGACACAAAGAGGCTTTTGTGGATACAACTCCCAAGTCCTGTGTGAAGTTCAGCATAACAATTACACAAAATTCCTTTCTTAGAAACCATTCTGCTTTTGGCTTGGATGTTCAGTGGTAGAACACCTGGCCTAGCATGTGCCAAGCCCTGGGTTCAATTCCTAGTACTTAAAAAAAGAAAGAAAACAGAAAGCTTTCTGTCAAGTTCCTAGATACATTACAAGAGTACAATCCAGATGTCAGCTAGGAGCCCCTCATTACCTGGAAGTTCAGGTATAATGGGATCAGACCTAGCCAATTCCACAACCTGGAAGAGTCTGAGCTTGTCCCATAATTTCTGCTCATTCCCAGTAATTAACCACTCTTCCACTTATCAACCTGCATATAAAAATCAGCATCTGCTGGGCGTGGTGGCGCACGCCTGTAATCCAAGCGACTTGGGAGGCTGAGTCAGGAGGATCGCGAGTTCAAAGCCAGCCTCAGCAACTCAGCGAGGCACTAAGCAACTCAGTAAGACCCTGTCTCTAAACAAAATACAAAATAGGACTGGGGATGTGGTTCAGTGGCCGAGTGTCCCTGAGTTCAATC
>JAJEJO010053150.1:30295-65604 GCA_020662805.1 Glaucomys volans | reverse complement strand
ACTCATCTCCCCTGAGCATATGTGAATAATAGAGACTTTACTGAAGATTTACCATCTCAGAGTGGAGCAGTGCTAGATGGTCACTGGTCCACAACATTTACTGAGTACCTGCTATTGCCCAGGTACTGTGTTAAATTCTGGAGATACAGAGTAAATGATATCTAATATCTTCAAGGTACTTATAGTGTAGTTGGGAGGAGAATGTAAGATAACAGGTTAATGCTTGTTAAAGACCAGGTTGCCATGGGAACACACAGGTGGGAAATTTAACCTGTGGTGAGGATGAGGGGGTCAAGAAAGACTTCCTTCTATGGTAAACTAGAAGACTGTATAGATGAGCCTTCTCATGAATGATGGTCCAGGTTCAATCTGCCTGGGTTGCACAGAAAACCTCAAAGCATGATTTTTAGAATAAGTGATATATGATCACTAGAGTTCCCAAGCACTACAATAAGCAGGGGTTGAAATCCTTCCAAAGGAAGATAAAATCATCCTAAGTTTCAAATTATTTCTACATTAATTTTTCAAATGCAATGTCCTGAGCAATCAAAGACAACTAAACACAAGGAAATGACAGAGCATGGACAAAAACTAGAAGAAAGAACAATGAACAGATTGCAGCTTGAGAAACAGGAATTATCGGAGTTGTTAAGACAACTCTGCTTATTATCTTCAAAAAAATAAAGGCCAAGTTTGAAAATTTTGGCAAGTAGCTAAAAATTATTAAAACGTAGCATATTAGAAAAAGGAGTCAAATCTAAATTTGTGAACAGAAAAATATAATAAGAAGGTAAAAACACAAGGGATGGGCTTAACAACAATTTAGACATGGAGAGGAGAGAATCAACGAATCTGAAAATAGGACAGAGGAAACTATCTAGAATGAAGTAAAGAGAGGCACAGAAAAGTGAGGATGAGAGTCTCAGAGAATATAGTGAGGCGGCCCCATTATTGTCGAGTTGGAGTCCTGGGAAGACAGGAGAGAAGGAGTGGAAAGTATTTGAAGAGATATTAGCTAAGAATTTTCCAGATCTGCTGAAAGACTCCAAGCCCCAAATCAAGAAGAGTGACAAATATTAGGAAAAGTTAAAAGAAATCTTTGCTAGGCACATTAAAATAAATCTGTAGTGAATCAAAGAAAAGAAAACTAGCCGGGCATGGTGGCGCACACCTATAATCCCAGCACTTGGGAGGCTGAGGCAGGAGGATCGCGAGTTCAAAGCCAGCCTCAGCAACTTAGTGAGGCCCTAAGCAACTCAGTGAGCCCTGTCTCCAAATAAAATACAAAATAGGGCTCGGGATATGGCTCAGTGGTGGAGTGCCCCTGGGTTCAATCCCCAGTACCAAAAAAGAAAAAGAAAAAAGAAAACTATTAAAGATGGGAGGGGGAGTTTTCAAAGAAGTAATAATAGAGAGCTGACTTTTCAACAGCAACAATGGAAGTCAGAAAACCACATAATATCGTCAAAGTATAAAAGAAAACTACCAGCTGAAAAAACTATGTTCTGTGAAAATATCCTTCAAGAATAAGCATGAGTTTTTGTTTTGCTTGTTTATGGTTTGGGGATTTGTTTGTTTGTTTGCTTGACAGAACCCATGGTCTCTACCACTGAGCTTCATTTCCAGACTTTGTATTTTTCATTTTGAGACAGGGTCTCACAAAATTGCTGAGACTGACCTTGAATTTGTGCTTCTCCTGCCTCAGTCTCCTGAGTAGTTGGGTACAGGAATGTACCACCATACCAGAACATGAGATATTTTTAGATAAAAAAAAATTTGAGTGATTTGTACACCAATAGAAACACTTGATTAATTTTCTGCTTCTGCATAACAAATTACAAAGTAAATGGCTTAAGCCAAGAGTCATTTATTATCTAATGGTTCTATAGGTCAGAACCATAGGTTCTATAGGTCCCTATAGGTAGGGATCAACAAGGTTGCCCAGTGTATTACAAGTTGAAATCAATGTACTTACTGGGACTGGGGTCTCATCTGAGGCTCAAGGCCCCCTTCCAAGATCATGTGGTTGAATTATTATCTAAAAAATAGCTTAGGTTTGAAACCAGACAAAGTATATTTTCTGTATAATGCAACTACACTAGGAAGAAAAAAAATTAAAAACTTCTGAATTTATTATGAAATTAAGAAACACTTCTAAATAATACATCAAATAAGATATCACAAAGAGAAATTTAAAATTTCCCTGAGCCAGACTTGGTGGCATATGCCTGTAATCCCAGCAATTCAGGAGGCTGAGGCAGGCAGATCACAAGTTTAAGACCAGCTTGGACAATTTAGACTTGAGACCCTGTCTCAAAATTTAAAAGTCTGAGGACATTGTTCAACAGTAGAATGCCTGCCTAGCACACTTAAGGCCCTAGATTCAATCCCTAGTACTGTAAAAACAAAAAACATTTTGAATTGAATGTTAGCAAAAATTTTTATGTGTTAATAATTATGGGATACAGCTAGTAAGAAACTTAGTGCCTTAAATAAATATATTAAAAATAAGAAAGTTTGAAAATTAATGAACTAAAATACTATCTCAAAGAATTAGAAAAAGATATGGGTTATTATTTTATTATTCACAAAGACTCACTGCCAGTCTCTGAGTATTGGAATTAGACTTAGTCATATTTCTTGGTTTGGTCAATGGACTATGTGCAGAAATGCTGGGTCACCTCTAGGCAGAAATTTTAAGAGCCAAAATATGTTAAACCATACCATCTCTTTTCCCTCTATCATAATGAATATCAATGTTCTAGACAATGGCCACTATGTAAGTTTGAGCCCTACAGTGAAGACAATTTGGAGAATCAGCCAAACTGGGTAGAACAGGTAGCAAGAGAGAGACAAACTATACTGTTGAAAACCCTGAGACACGGGGGGATTATTTGTTACTGCGGCATAATCAATCCTTTCTTGGATGTTACAGAAATACAGAAGAAACTCAAACACAATAAAATAAACAAAATAAAGATATCAGAAAAATTAATGAAATGGAAAATAACATGATGGAGAAGATCAACAAAAACAAAATTTGGCCAGGTACAGTAGTGCACACTTGTAATCCCAGCAGCTCGGGAGACTGAGGCAGGAGGATGACAAGTTCAAAGCCAGCCTTAGCAACTTATTTAGGCCCTAAGCAACTCAGTGAGACCCTATCTCTAAATAACATATAAAAAAGAACTGGGGATGTGGCTCAGTGGTTAAGTGCCTCTGGGTTCAATTGCCGGTACTCCCCCCAAAAAGAAACTTGTTCCTTGTAAAGACCAATAAAATTGATAAATGCCTGGTAATTTATTGTGAAAAGTTTAAAAAGAGAAAAGCATAAAAAATATCAGAAATGAAAATTCAGATGTAACCACCAATTCTATAAACACTAAAAAGAGGATTGTATTATTAACTTCATGTCTAAAATGTAAAAAGCAGATGTAATAGATGTATTCCGAAAAAACATACAACTTACCAAAAATTGACCAAAGAAGAAATAGAAATTTGAAATTCTATAATTCTTAAATAAATTGAATAAACATTTAAAAACCTTTCCATAGCTAAAGGGAAAATAATGCTTACCATATACAAACTCTTCAAAGAATAGGGGAGAAAAAAAAGGTACACCTTCTATTTAAAAATCTGGAATAAATTTGATGTCGAAGTCCAATTAATCAGTTCCAGATGAGAAAATGTTTAGCAATGCCTCATTCATGGACAAGGATATAAAAATTCTAAACAAAATACTGTATTGGCAAAGCAAATCATGCAATATATAAAAAGGAAAATACAGTGTGACCTTTGTGACAAATGGAATAAAGGCCTCCAAAGATGTTCATGTCCTACGTACTAAAATCTTTGAATGTTATTTTCTATGGAAAAAGGAATGTGAAAAGGTGATGAACTTAAGGACCTTGAAGTGGGGAGATTATCCTGGATTTCCCCCAGAGACCCAGTGTAATCCCAAGAGTCTTGATAAGAGGGACACAGTCAGAGAAGAGATGTGACCATGGAAGCAGAGGCTTGGAGTGATGAGCTTGAAAGATGGGGGAAGGAGCCATCAGGTGAGACAGGAAAAAGTAAGGAATCAGATTCTCCCCTGCAGCCTCGAGAAAAAGCTCAGCTCAGCTGACGCCTTCATTTAGCCCATAAGATCCACTTTGGTCTTTTGACTTCAATAACTGTAAAATAATGAATGTATGCTTCTTTAAACCACTACATGTGTGCTGATTTATTATAGAAGCCATAGGAAATTAATACAACTAAGTGGATCTTGTGCCAGAAATGCCAGGATAGTTTAATATTTGAAAATTCCAGCACCATATTAATAGATTTAAAGGAGAAAAGTTATATGATAATTTCAATAAGTGAAAAACAAATAATTATAAAATTCAACTTTGATTTTAAAAAGAGAAATTTTAACTAGGAATAGAAAGATTTTCCCAGAAAAGATGTCAGAAAGTAATGTAATAATGACCATAAAAGCCAGCAGATACCTGTAAGTAGAAGGTCATTTTGGGGAAAGGGTTTTCTGGGGGCTTCTGGGATGCTGGTATAAAACCTTATTTCTTGACCCTAGTTGTGATTAAAAAGACTTTACTTTGTAACAATTGTATTTTATGCACTTTTCTTTAATTGTGATATTTTCCACAACAAAAATATTTTTTTAAAAATAAAGAATTGAAAAACAGAAACTATGTGTTTTAGCTTCTAACTGTCATCATAGAAAGGCCTAATACTCAAAGAAGACCTTACAAGCAGTGGGACTGAATATCAACCAGCTAATGCAAGCTGCAAAGGCTCTGAGTACCTGCAGGCTGGGGTGACTTATGTCCCTCAGCATGGCAGTAGTTAGAGAATGGGCACCTGCTCTGGGGAGGGGACCATGATAGCCATCTTGCAAGAGGATACAGAAACCACCTAGGAAAATCAGAACTCACCAGAAGCAGAAGGGATGGGGATGGTGAGGTCAGTTCATGTCAAAAGTGCTGGGAAGGACAGGCTATGCTGCAGTAACAAACAATCCACCCAAATCTCAAGGGTAGGTGGGGATAAAAGACTCCAGAGCTCTTATCTCCCAGACTTGGGAACACCTATGACATTCTGGGATTCTAAAAGTAACATAACAAATAACTTAGTGCTCACTCTGCACAAACACAAATAATTCAGGATTCTGATGCTTCCCTGTGTAGGACTTTATTATCGCTCAGTCAAATGATTACATGCAGTTTCCCTGGCACTTGTCAAAGCAAAAGACTGACCACCCAACTAGACCCTGGTAGAGTTTTAATGTCAACATTTGAGAAGACTGATTTAGTACTAATAATTAAGGAACACCATGGGCAAGAAATGCTGTAGTCAGTATTCATGGTAATAGATAAAAGTTGTTTTCTGAATGTAAGGATTGCAGACTGTGTAACTAGATTGGAAAGGCAGTTTGTCGTTCTATCACATATACTGATGATCTAAGTGAATGAAAAGACAGTTGACCATAGTTACGATTTGGATATGAAGCATCCCTGAAAAACTCATATGCTGGAAAAATGATATCCTATGTAGCAATGTTTAAAGGTGAAATTATTAGATTATGAGAGCTATAACCTCATAAGTGGATTAATCCATTTGATGGATTAATATTTGAATGGCCCACTGGGTGGTAACCTAGGCAGGTGGGGTATGGATGGAGGAAGTAGATTACTGCTGTCCTTGGCCCTGTCCCACATCCTGCTTTCCAGCATCCATAAGTGAGAAGCTGTCCTCTGTTGTGCCATTCTGCCATGATGTTCTGCCTAACTTCAGGCCCAGAGCAATGGAGCCAGCTAACCATGGGCTGAACCTCTGAGACCATGGGCCCAAAGTAAACTTTTCCTCCTCTAAGTCATTTTTGTCAGGTATTTTGGTCAGTGTGATGAAAAGCTGATTAACACAATCATGAAGAAAGGTGAAATTCACATACAACTTTGGAATTTTTAGGGGGACAGCAAGGTAGGATAACATGAAAAGCAGAGTACTGGTCAGAAATCTAGTATGTGCTGAATACACACGGTTTCAGAGGATCCCAAATGGCAAATATGATGAATCCAAATGGCAAATATGAAAGAAGAGGCCAGAGTAGAAAGTGGGGAGGACATTTCCTCAGTGTTATTGTTCCACTTCTGGGTGGATGGGAATGTTTGGTGGCCTCCAGCCTAACTACTCACAGCCACTATGACAGCTAGTATAAGAGTGGTTTATGTCTGGTGCAGTGGCTCATGCCTTCAATCCCAGAGACTCAGGAGGCTGAGGCAGGAGGATCACAAGTTCAAGGCCAGCTCCAGCAATTTAGTGAGATCATCAGCAACTTAGTGAGAACCTGTCTCAAAATTTAAAAGTTAAATAAAAGATCTGGAGGTATAGCTCAGTGGTAGCCTCTGGGTTCAATCCCCAGTACAAAAAAAAAAAAAAGAGGTTAGATGGGGGCAAGTTGATGTTGCAATAGTCATACATAAAAATCTAATCTTTAGGTCACTACCCAGGAAGAACAGAAACTGTCTACACCCAAACAGCTTATTGCTGACATTGACATAGTTTTACTATTACAGGAAACTCTTGCCCAGGATGATGAAAATTGTAAATAATTTTGTTGTTTTCTGTAGAAGTTTCAAAATGAAACCATTTAAATGAACTTTGTAATTTTTCAATAGATAACATCGAACCAAGGTTTATTGTTTGGAAGCCTCCTCTCAAAGCCCTTGCCTTGCCCTGTCCAACAGTCCTAAACTATTGTATCATGATTCTTGCTCAATCCTGATCAACCCCCTCTTTGGAAGAGCTGCTTTCAAATAGATCCAATATATCGTAAATATTCCATTTTTGCCCTCCTCATTCTAGAAGCTGCTATGACTCTCTCAGCAAACTCAGCTTTGAATTATTATTACAAAGTCGTCTTGATGGTATTTTCATGGAGCCAACATTCAATTACTGAGGAGAAATTATTGACATTCAATTAAGACCTCTTGGCCACTGCAGCCTAGGATAACTGATTCAAAAATAAAGCACTCTTTTGAGGTCCTGGAGCCTCCTGCCTGGGGCCTTTATGAGAGCTTTCCTCAGACTTGTTTGCAGTGGCCTCCCCAAACTCTCCTGCTGGGAACTGCAAGTTCCCAAAAAGTCCAGCTGCAAGACTGGGGCCCCTGAGCTACAGGAGGCACAAGTGATTCTGGATTCTTCATTTCCAGACTTTCAAGGGCTTGTCTCAGTATAAGCCATTGCCTTCCCGAGGCCAGACTTCTGCTTCCTACATAGATCTGGGCTATATCCAAATAGCCCAAATCCTCCTCTTATCTTTTTAGGTAGCATCATACCATAATCCAATAGTTGGGGATTGTAGTTTAGAATTACTGTGGCTATTTATGAGGAATTTTTGATACGAACAAAATTGTTCATATGAGAGGTACTTTAGAACAAAGAGGGAACACAATTCCAAACATCCAAGCGTCTTCATTTTTTTTTTTGGTACTGGGGATTGAACCCAGGGGCACTCCACCACTGAGCCACATCCCCAGCCCTATTTTGTATTTTATTTAGAGACAGGATCTCACTGAGTTGCTTAGGGCCCCGCTAAGTTGCTGAGGCTGGCTTTGAACTCGAGATCCTCCTGCCTCAGCCTCCCAAGTGCTGGGATTACAGGCATGTGCCACCTCGCCTGGCTTCATTTTTTTTTTATTAGCAAGAGAAAACATCCAAAAGAAATCTGCTTCAAAGTTACTTCCTTAACAGAATCCCTTGGCTAAACCAAGATGAAAATGTGATCTTCCAGATCTCCCCATATCCCAGCTCATGCCTATCATTCCTCTTCCCCCACCCAATGCATTTCCATTTCTCTCTGCCCCACCTCTCCCTCTGGCCCTTGCTCCTTTCCTCCTGGACCAACAGACACACCACAGCTCACTTCCCTCCTCTTTTTTTTTTTTTTTTTTTTTTTTTTTGATATGGGGATTGAACCCAGGAGCACTTTACCATTAAGCTGTATCTCCAGCCCTTTTTTTTATTTTGAGACAGGGATCTCACTAAGTTGCCCAGACTGGCTTCAAACTTGTGATTCTCCTGCCTCAGCCTTTAAATCACTGAGATTATAGGCAGGACCCACCATGATGCCCAGGTCACTTACCTCTGGTAAATTTCATTCAGAAAAAAATGATCTGTGGTGGAGTTTAAGCCCTGGTTTCACTTGCAGCTAAAAATTATTGTCTAAGACCCTTTGAGGGGGCTGGGGATATAGCTCAGTTGGTAGAGTGTGTGCCTTGCAAGCACAAGGCCCTGGGTTCAATCCCTAGCACCGCAAAAAAAAAAAAAAAAAAAAAGACCTTTTGAGGTCTAGATAAGGTAGAACATTGCAGAGGAATCTGGAATTGTGTTAGGGACGTATAATCTAGAGCACCAGTTACGACAATTAATGCTAGTAAGAGCCTCAGATGCAAAAAGTTCAGTGAAAAAGTCAGAACAGGAAGACCCTCAACAGTGACTGAAAAGATTGTACATTGCATAGGAAAGCAAAGAGGTTTAGAAAAGCTGTACAGGTTGGTCAAGTCTTGTGGAGGTATACTCAGTATTCCCTGCGCAAACAGATTGCGCTGTGATTCAGTTTGTCAAGATTGTAGGCTGGCCTTCATTCTGGGGCTAGGCCATTTAGTACAAGGTTCAGTAGTATTTGATCCTGAAGCAGATGTGCCAGGCTCTCTTCTTCTTTTTTTTATTTTTGGTGAATGGCCTTAAACCAGAAACAGGGGATTTAATATGCAAGAAGAAACTAGAATGGGAAATAGTGGCACAGCTAGAGCTCTAAAACCTAGCCAAATATTTTGAAAGAGCCCTAGAACTAAGAAACTAAAGAAAAAAACTGTCTAGGGAAGGTGTTCAATTTCCCATTTTACCCACAAGGAAATATTTCTCTAGAAATTAAAGAACCACCTTACAAATTTCTGATTGATATGGGTATAATAATATCAATGTTATCAATAATATCAGTAGTAATAATAATAATAGTCATTCTTTCCCTTTCTGTAGAGTACCAAACTTAAATACTATTATAAGCCTGAGATTCAGTGTTTAACAATTATAGATCTGTGGGGCACTTTCTTTGGTGTCTTTTTAGATCAAATTAATCAATACTTTGGTGTCTTTTTAGATCCAATCAATCAATTTGACTTCTCTAAGGAAAATCAACAATCTACCTGGGCTGTTGTGCTTCAAAGTTCACTGAGGACTGAGGTGCTTTCCTATTTTTCTTTTCTTTTTTCTTTTGGTACTAGGCATTGAACCCAGGGGCACTCAACCACTGAGCCACATCCTCAGCCCCATTTTTTTTCTTTTTTTAAATTTTGAGACAATGTCTTGGTAAGTTGCTTAGGACCTCATTAAGTTGCTAACACTGGTTTTGAACTTGCAATCCCCCTGCCTCAGCCTCCTGACCAGTTGGGATTACAGGCACGCACCGCCATACCCGTCTGCCCTCCTATTTTTCATAAGTACTCCACCAGGACCCCAAGGGCCTTCGAGTGCCCTATTCTTACCCAGTATCTGGATAACTTTTTCTTATGTCCCACAGATGAGGTGAACTCTAAGACTGATGCATCCACCTGCTTATTCTTTGAGCTCAGAGAGGGCCTATGAGTTCCATGGACAAGTTATCAATTTGTCAAAGAAAAGACAAAATTTATCCCATGGGGTTATATCCCTTACTCCAGACAACCACATGTATAAAACATTCCCAGCAATAAGGACAATCATGAGGATTCCTGGGTATCATTGTCCACTACAGACCAGTGTGGTCCCAACTTTTCTGAAATTTCCATGTCATTGCTTGACTTGACTGAGTCCTTGGTAACCTTATCCCTGAGAATTCAAACATGAATAGGCTTTTCTTGAGCTAAAATTAACTCTTCAATACTGTGTCTTTCTGGGCCTCCGTACATATCATAAACCTGTCAACCTGTAAGTATATGCGAGAGCTCACCAAGCCCTTAACATCAAGAGGATCATCAAGATCAATAACTTACCATAGACTTTCTCTTGGTCCTATGGCAAAAACCCCTCCAACTTGTCTTCTGCTGACTTGATTTTAGGGTCTGCTTTAAACCCGATGGTCTGTCATGCTGTAGAATGGTTGCTGTTGTTCAAAATACACATTTCTCGGCAACTGCACTTGCCTTCTGTGAATTTCATTATGCTCTTGGGGACATTACAAAAAACTATCAAGGCCCAGACTCTTCCTCTCTGTTGTAAGCAATAAATCGAGCTTGGTTTCTCACCATAGTTTTGGTAGGACCTTCAGTGATCTGATTTATGATAGCAATCTTCATCAGAATTTGTCCTAAGCTCTCATCTGAAAAGATTTCAGATTATTAAAAAATAACAACCATACTTTCTATTTGCACTGCCCCCTCCCCCAGCCAAGGATTGAACCCATGGAGCTCTACCACCAAGCTACATCCCCAGCCTTTCTGATGTCTTATTTTGAGACAGGGTCTTGCTAAATTGCCCAGGCTGGCCTAGAATTTACCATCCTCCTGCCTTAGTCTCCTAAGTAGCTGGGATTACAGGCTAGTGCCACTGTGCCACTTCTATTTGCCTTTTATATTAGCAAATGTTATGGATGCAATCACAGCTGCTGTTTGTTCTTGTTCCTAAAATCTCTCACTCCCCTAAAAAGTGTTGGTCACTACAGACGCAGGGTCTTGTCCCTATAGGAAAAAGGGGTCAAGTATATTGAGGAACAGCTTGTTATAAATCCAAAGCAAGAAGGCTGTATCCCTCAACTCCTTGCCCACATGTGTCTTGGGGATGTGGTCAAAGAAACAGGCAGTCATTTCCTCTGAAAGTCAGTTCCCTGGTGTTCTGCAATATGGGAAGGGGCTGGCAAAGGAGCGGGAAGAAAAGAGAAGAGGTTTAAAGCTGACTCTCTTTTATCAACCCTGTGATTCATTCCTGCTCCAGGACTCATTCCCAGGAATGCCAGACCAGGGGCAAATCACAGTGTGTTCTCAGGCTTCTCTAATCCAATCTCTCTCCAAGTGAAATCCAGTTCTGGTGACCATCAGGGGCAGCCAGAGGGTAACAAAAACCAGTCTGACAGGAGTCGGCCAAGAGGGGTTTATGGGCTGATTGAGTAAATTGTCTCTAAATTCCAACTGCCAGAGCTGTCCCCATTTTCTTCCATCTATCTATCTCCTGGCTCCTGAGAGTTGACAGCAGTAGCCAGGAATAGGAAATTCTGCTCCCCAAGCAAGGAATGGAGCTGTACTTGGAACCCAGAGAACAGGTTATCCGCAGGGGAGTTAGGGTTATAGATGGGGACAGGAAGACCATCACCAACAGACAACCCTCCAGAAGCAAAAGGGCCCTGTGGGGCTAGATGACAGGAGTCTAGGCTCCTCTTGATATAATCACCTTCCCACTGGTACAGTTGATCCAAAACATGAAGCAGCAAGTTTTCTGATGTCGAAATGTACTCCCAAGGGAGGCATGGTGAAGGCCTCTGAATGGGGTAGGAAGCAGTCACTTTCTAACTCCTTGGAGGCTGAGTTTAAAAGCTTGCCGTGACTGGTTGTCTTGTGGAACCTTCAGATTGGGCCACACAACATATGATGTAAGTACAGGTGTTTGGGTTCTTTTGGACCTGCTGTGGTTACTTGATTGATGTCATCAATCCCTGCGTTGGGCTGGGAGCCTTAGTCGCACAGGGGGCGAGGTCACCATAACCGGTCTTCTTCCGTATTCCTTTGAATTTCAGGGCACTCCACGTCGCCAGGCTAAGCCCTGCTAAGCGCACCATACAGCTTTGAGCATAGTTATTTAGACACCACCACGAAGAAATATGAACATATCAAGGTGGAGAAACAGCTCAGCGCCTTTAAGAAATCCAGGGCAACAGAGATTCAAGACCGTCGGCCAGCGCAGTGGGGTTAAATCGGAAAAGAGGAACTCCGCTGTTAAAAAAGAAAGGAAAAAACCTCAGGGACTCGGAACCGGCTGGTTTGCTCCGGAGCACCACCCGGGCGGCTCAACAGGCCCGCGCGTTCCACAAGGCCCGGCGGGTGCGCGCCAGGCCCTTTCCCGGGGAGGCTCGCTCTCCCGGTTGGGGCCGACCAGCCGGCCTCTCCCAGGATTTGTGACGTGCCGAGGGCAGCAGCGGTGACGGGGCCACCACACAAAGCCGGGGCTCTTGGCCCGGGAAGGGAGGGGGAGGGGGCGGGGAGCGAGGCGCCCCCCGGCGCCCGGGCTCCGCGCAGCATTAAAGTGAGCTCCGACTCCGCGGCGGCGGGGGGCGGGCGCCGGGGCGGCCGCGAGCGCCCGTCGCGCGCCTGGCTGCTGTGGCCGCGCTGGCCGTCCGCGCGCCCGGCTCTTCGAGTCCGCACCACACCCCCTCGGGGGTGGAGCCTTGGCCAGGGGCGGGTCCGCAGCTGGCGGCGCCCGTGCTCCGGGCGGGGGCTGTGGCAGCAGCTGCAGCAGCGGCGGCGAGAGCGGCGCCGGGAGGTGCTGCAGCGGAGGCGGAGGCTTCTCCGGGACGCGTCCGAACCGCGCAGTCGGAGCCCCAGCCCGGAGGCGCCGGGAGGTGCACTGGGTGCTGCTGCTGTTGCTGCCCTTCCGCAGCCGCCCGGGGCCCCGCTGCCACCTGGGCCCCAGCTGCCTTCTGCGCCCCCGTCGACCCCGCCTGCGTGTGCGCCCCAGCCGGGACGCCGCCCCCGACCGGGTCTCCACTTCTCAGCCGCACCTTCCATGACAGCGCCCGCGCGAAGATGGCTGCGAAGGGCGCGCACGGCTCCCACCTGAAGGTGGAGAGCGAACTGGAGCGCTGCCGCGCCGAGGGCCACTGGGACCGCATGCCCGAGCTGGTCCGGCAGCTGCAGACGCTGGGCATGCCCGGTGGCAGCGGAAGCAACCGACGAGCCAGCCCGAGCTCCAGGATCAGCTTTCTGGACACCGGTGAGTGAGGGAAAGGGCTGGTTCAGAGCAACAAGCGCGCGAAAAGCACCGCCTCCTCCAGGAAGCGCGCCTTGACTGTCTCGGCCTACGCCGGGCGCTACCCTCTTGGAATTACTGCTGTTCTTCCAAGCAGCCGGGCAGTTGGGAAGGTTCTTGTACTCCAGGAAAAAAATCATATGCAAATTGGGTGTTTAGCGAGAAGAGAGATAAACGGCTTTTGCTCTCTGCCCTTTAAGATCGGTGGGTAGTTCCGCTACAATGAAATGGTGGTAGCGCCACACATCCAAGCAGTGCGTGGACGGGACTCTAGCCTCCCCACACTCCATCAGCTGAAGGCTGTGTTTGTCTCTCTTTGCCCTCCCCTTTAAACAGAGCTCGCTCCACAGCAAACCGGAGTGGAGACTTATTGAGCACCATGAGGGCTGTGAAGTTGAGGAAGAGGCCTAGCGAACCTCAGTTTCCTCATCTGTGGTCAACTCGGACCCTATCCAGCCCAGGCACTCCGTGGCTTTAGCAGTAGGGCTGGTTTGACTAGGCTGGGCTCTCGTGCTGGGGCGGGAAAGCACATTGATGGGGTGGCGGGAACACCCCGCCCAGTATCTAACCCCAGATCCTGTTCCTGGTGCCTTCCCTCTCAGCCTGAGAGCTCTCTCTGAGTCCCCTTCGTGTGAGTGGCCACCTGGGAGCTTTTGTTGAAGGAGACAAGAGAGTACATACAGATATAAAGAGTTTGTTTTTGTTTTGGTACTGGGGATTGAACCCAGGGCACTCCACCACTGAGCCACATCCCCAGCCCTATTTTGTATTTTATTTAGAGACAGGGTCTTACTGAGTTGCTTAGGGCCTCGCTAAGTTGCTGAGGCTGGCTTGGAACTCGAGATCCTCCGATCCTCCTGCCTCAGCCTCCCAAGTGCTGGGATTACAGGCGTGCACCACCGCGCCCAGCAGATATAAAGAGTTTTTAAAGATTACCCAGCCTAGAAAAGTCTCTGTGGGGGAGAGACTATTATAATAATAGCTAACACTGAAGTAGTGCTGTGTGCCAGCCACTGACCTAAGGACTTCAGTCAAATCATTACCTTTCACAGCAACCCCAGCAGCAGGTACCCCTGTTTGCCCCACTTTGCAGATGAAGACACCAAGGCCTAGAAAAGTTAAATAACTGGATCATCAAGCCAATAAATTGCGGGAACAAGATTTGAACCCAGGTTCAAAGTCCTACCTTCTGTTCATTTACACTATCACTTCTCAAAAATGCATAATGCAGAATCCCTACCCTTGAAGAATTCCCAAAGTGGATGGAATCAGGGAGGTGATTGGAGGGCAATTATGTGTTAGATTGTAGAGCTCAGTGGGGGTGGGGGGACAGTTTTAAGGAAGCTGCAGAACTTGTACTGGCCCCTGTGTTTGGGAAGGGAAGGGTGTGTTTGCCCGAGGAGGAGGAAGGATGGGAGGGTCCTGAGGAGCTTAGTGACAATCTGTTTGAGGCTTCAGAGTAGGTTTAGACCTACTCAGGCATGGCACTGTGGGATGGTGGGTAGAGCCACAGGAGTGCATTTGGGAGAAGCTGGTAAGCTCCCTCCTCCAGGGCAGAGTGATAAGTTGAGGAGCCCTTTTGTCCCCTTCGGGGGTGGGTGGATGAGAATGGAAATGGAAACACCTACGCAGAGGCCTTGGTTCCTGGGTCAGGTGTGAGTATCTGAGTGAGGGTGGCAACATAGAGAAAGGTGCTGGGCCCAAGACAGGAACTGGGCCTCCTCGCATCCACATGGGCCAGTATTTCTAAGCTGTTCTTCAGAGGTCTCAATGAGGTGGCACAGTTCGTTAACTGGTATCCCTTCCTTTGGTTTAGGGAGCCAAGTTAAGAAATTGGAAATTCATTCATTGGAATGAACTCATGATGTTAAACAGACAACAAACAAACAAACAAAAACCCCCACAACAAGTGCAGAACCCGAATGTATGCACCTGTATGTGATGAGAAAGACAAGGCTAGAGGATAAACACCACATTTCTCAATCTTCAGTTGACCATATTCTCTGGGTCACTGGGAAACACTGGTACAACATAAGCAGTCGTTGACATGGTATAAAGAGCTGTCTCTGTTTATAAAATTCTTGTAAGCTGCTGGGCGCGCACCTGTATTCCTAGCAGCTTAGGAGGCTGAGAGAGGAGGATCACAAGTTCAAAGCCAACCTCAGCAACTTAGTGAGAGCCTGCCTCAAAATAAAAAATGAAAAAGACTGGGGACGTGGCTTAGTTGTTAATCACCCCTGGGTTCAATCCCTGGTACCAGAACAAAACAAAACAAAATTCTATTAAACAGCCCTGTGAGAAGGGCTAAGATTGGTCTCCGTCTTAGATGGGGGGACAACAAGGCCAGAGAGGTCACAGAGTGTGTATGTGGTAAAGCCTGTGCTCATGCCTGCGTCCCTGCCAGCAAGCCTACAGGTGGCAGAGGCGGGGACTGGAATCTGAGCTGGTGTCACTGCGGGAACTGGCCAGCTGAAGGATGGAAACTGAGGGGCAGTGGGGTTTCTCTTCCCAACTTCTGGGTTTGGTTCTGAGAGACTTCTCGCACTGTTAAACCCAGATGCACGATCCCCAGCACGCATGCAGGCACGTACACATGCGCATACATGCAGGTGCACACTCACATGAATGTGAGGAATGAAAACAAATGACTCCCGAAGCCCACGCACAGAGCATTTTTAGATTAACAGACATTTGGTTCTCTCTCTTAGGGTTTCTTGGTCACTCAAGATAATGAGAGCTTATTCTTTTTTGGGACGTTGGCCCTGTGTCTTCCACTGCAGTCCAGGAGGGAGATTCTTAGAGTCTCACCTGGCCTGTTTGACTCTTGCAGTTAGTGGCTTGAAGCTTCAACAGTCTCAGTGTGGGAGGGACAGAAGGCACCAAGGGGGAGAGCTGGCTCCCACTGAGCCCCATTTTATCAAGGCCTTAAGGTCCTGCTGCATTAGAGGTTTCTACAGAAACTAAAAGAAGCTCCCAGAACATAGGTTCCACTCCAGGGAGGAGGAGAGAATGGAGCCTGGGGTCCCTGTTGAGTGGTATAAAAATATGAGGAGACACTGAAGCAGAACAGGCCCGCACCCTCTTCCTGTCTCAGGAGCAGCGCCTCACCACCACCAGGGAGAAGGGGGTTGCTGCTGTTTGTGCAGCTTCTTCAAACTCACATCCCATTTAGATTTTGTCAGGATGGGGCAGGGGAACCCCAGAACTTGACTGGTGGTTCTGGGGTTTGTTCACATAAAAACAAACAGCCCATCTAGGTGGTTTTTTTTTTTTTTGGGGGGGGGGAACCAGGGATTGAACTCAGGGACACTCAGCCACTGAGCCGCATCCCCAGTCCTATTTTGTATTTTATTTAGAGACAGGGTCTCACTGAGTTGCTTAGGGCCTCACTAAGTTGCTGAGGCTGGCTTTGAACTCGTGATCCTCCTGACGCAGCCTCCCGAGTCAGTTGGATTACAGGTGTGCGCCACCACGTCTGGCTGGGTTTTTTTTTTTTTTTGAAGGTAATTTTATTATAAAAAATCATCAGAACATTTTAAAGAAGACTGAACCCCACGTATCATCCACCAGCTTTAGTGATCATGAACTCAGAAATAATCTTGTTTGAGCAACACCCTGCCCATTTCTCTCCCACACTTCAGTATTTCAGTATGTATTTATTAAATAAGAACTCTCAAAAAAAAAAAAAAAAAAACGAAGAAAGAAAGGAAAAAAAAAAAAACACCATGCCATTGCTACCCCAAAAAAACTCTAGACATGAAATTTCACAGGATCCAAAGGTCACACATCCTGTGTGGCTATTGGGTTGTCCCTTTCTCCTAACATTTTATGAGAAAATTTCAAACATACAGCACAGGTCAGAATTTTGCTGTGAACACTTGTGACAGGCTGACCCTCTTGACACTTAATCTGTAGTTACCCCATCTTTTTGTTTTGCTTTTAGCTGAATGGTTTATTTCTCCTTCTCCTTCTCCTTCTTCGTCTTCTCCTTTTTTTTTTTTTTTTTTTACTGGAGGTTGTTCTGAACACTTCTGCAGTTCAAGTTGGGAGAGGCGTTGGAGGCAGGTGGCCTCTCTTGAGTTTCTGCCTTTCCCCCCCTGGTTGTGGTTGGAAGGCCCCAGCCTCTGCAGGTCTGTGGGGGGACCAGCTGCTAAAAACCACTGTGCTCTGATTAATTGAAGGGGAAAGGCCTGGTCTGAGCCCTCCTTCCTGGATGGACCCACATTTCCTAACTGCAGACTGGCAGGTTTTGGAGGGGGTAGTTCGGTCCTTCAAATGAGGTCTGGACAGGAGACAGGTGGCCTCCAAGGTGGTCCCTGTGACCTGGCGCCCTGAGAGAGGCTGCAAGGGGCTGGGAGCTGAGAGGACTCAAGGAAAGTAGCTGCCAGAGAGTGAGAAGATAGGTGGCCACTGAATCAGACCCCCTGTGGGCCTCTGCTGGCCTGACCACACAGCAGGGAGTAGGTCTGTAGGTCTCAGACAAAAGGATGTTCCAAAGCAGCTCACTTAGACTTGGGGCGATAAAGTTGCCTTTATCCACCTGGATTCTTATTTAACAACTGAAATTTAGAATGTTTAATTCCAAAATATCCTTTTGTTCCTTCGAGAGGCCAGTTAAGGAAAGTGGGATGGAAAGAAGAGGGGAAAGGAGGAGAAGGGTGGGGCAGCGAGGAGAAATAAGCAAAGGGAGAAAAAGTGAATTTCTGATACCCACTGAGAGTCTGCTAAAGAAAAAGCAGATTGAATGGAGGAGGGGGGGCGGGGAGAAGAACCTGAAGTGTTAGTGAACAAATATTCTGAAATTCACAGGTATATGAAAGTGAGAACAATTCTTATCCCTGCCCTGGGATTTACTGTTAGCTTTCAACCTACTCTTTATAGCTCGGAGACTGTTCTTTATTTTTAAATTACTAGAAGCTCTGCTCTGCTTGGGATGCAGGACAGATTTTGTTTTGCTTGTGTTATGATCGATGGTGACCATAAGGACATTGTCTATTCTTACCATCATCTATAAAGAGGAATTAATATCTACCTCTTAGGGTTGTACATGTTAAATAAAACTATAATAAAGTGCCTGGCACTTAGTAAGCCTTCATCAAATATTAGTTCCTCTTTAGCAGTTGAAGACACTGATGGTTTCCAGCAGTGCTTCTCAAATGGTTTGTGGTGAGGGATCAGTCTTGCTGTTTAAATCTCCAATCTGCAGTCCTCTGATACTTTCATAAAATCCAGTATAAATGAAGTTGAAAGGAAAATTCACAAAGTATCCCCCCCCCCATTTTTTTTAATCATTCGATTCAACAGACTCAAAATTACTCTGTCAGATTTCCACACGTGCACTCTGTTTTGCACTCAGTGGTGCCACTGAGGTTGTATCACAAGCAATAATCCTGCCCCCATACTGGGCAGCCCTGGTTCAGAGGGCACTCCCCAATTATTTTGAGGAAAGGGGGCGCAGGGAGGGAAGCAGGTTTCTCTTGGCTTGAAAGCACCGAACCTAATGACTCTGGGAGTGCTGGGTCTGGCTGGTGAGTGGCGGAGGCGGGTGGGATGGCGTGGTGGCAGGGTGGTGTGGTTTCAGAGCGGGTGCAGAGGCTCCACTGGCAGAGGGGTGGGGACACGCCCAGGGGCGGAGCCTGAGGAGGGGCCTGTTTCCTTCCAGTTTTGCCCATGCAAAGCCTGTTAGATGGGGAGAGCCCCTTGCCGAGGCACGAACCTCGGGATGCCTCTGGAGACTGGCTCTTGCCGCCCACTGATGGGCAGCCCGCCCTCCTCCTGGCTGAGATTTGGAAATGCAGATTGCCCTTCTGTCATGGGTTGATTGAAAGTTTACCTTTGAAGAAGTAGTATATTCACATGCTACAACATTCCCAAAGTACTAAGGAGCGAAGAACGAAAAACTTCACTGCATTTCTGCACCCTGGCTCCAGCCAGCAAGGTTTTCCGTGTGTGTGTGTGTGTGTGTGTGTGTGTCACCTGTTTGTATGCCTAAACACACAGTAGCATATTACAGGCACTGTTGTTCACTCTGCTTTCTTCCCAATTGCAGTTCATCCCATAACAGCACATACAGAGCATCCTCATTTCTTTGGCTGCATGGTATCCCTTGTGGACATATACTTTAACCTCTTGTTTGGACATAAAAGCTGTCTCTACTTTTCTGCTAGTATAAATAAAGCTGCAGCAATTATCTTATGCCTAGTTCATTTACACATGTGCAAAGGCATCACTAGGAGTGGAATTGCTGGCCCAATGGGGATATAAAAAAATATTTGATATATGTTACCAAATGGTCCTTTATAGAGGTTCCACCAATTTGTGCCCTTTCAGCATGGATGACTGTTTGATTCAAGTACTTTTTTGGCCATTTCTCCAAATTATTAACTTTAAAAATTCATGATGTAGGTAGCAAAGGATCCAATAGCAGGTATTCTCAGAGCAAAAGCCTCCTGGGATTTTGAGTCTGAGACTGCTCTCTACAGTGAGTTGTCCCTTAGGAAGGGTGATTCCGCTCCAGAGCCTGCAATTTTGGACTTTTGGCTTTGAGACTGAGCAAAAACAACAGTGGTGATCCTGAGAGTGAGGAGGGAGTGGGTCCCCTGGGTAGGTCTGAGAACAGCATCCTGGGAACTAAGAGTACTGTGAAAAGATGAGACTGAGAGCAAACATTCCTAAAGACATTTGTTGTGGTGGCACTCCTGGAGCCTGAAGGCTTCCTCTCTGGGAAGTTGAGAGAATGTGATTGACAGGTATTTTTTTGGTACTGACACTGAGTGGCAGGCCTGTTCCTGGCCCTGGGTGCTGGGAGAGGGGCACTGAGCACGGTCACTTTAGGTTGAAATGAAACTCAAACCCTACCCAGGATGAATGTATCCCTGGCTTTCATGCCCAAGTCATCTCTGCCACAGATAGCAGGAATGTGGTGGTCACAAGACTGGAGTTTTCCGTATGGTAGGGGGAGGCAGCAAATTCAGTCAAGTAGTGTAGGCCACCTGCCAGGTGACCCGGTATGCAAATGATCTACCCTAAGGGAGAGAACACCAGACAATGCAAGTACTAAGCACAAGGATTTGCCTTGCTACACAAGTAAATGTGCTTCCCACTTGAACTCTGCCTTGACTGCTAAGTTATCCCTGGGCCACATTAAAATACCTTAAAAATGGAGAAAACTGCCCGGCACCGTGGCGCATGCCTGTAATCCCAGAATTTAGGAGGCTGAGGCAGGACCCTAAGCAACTTAGTGAGACCCTGTCTCTAAATAAAATACAAAATAGGGCTGGGGATGTGGCCCAGTGGTGGAGTGCCCTGGGTTCAATCCCCAGTACCAAAAAATAAAAAAAAAAATTAAAAAATGGAGAAAACCAATTTTATTACGCAGAAGTTAGGAGCACGTGAAAATGAGTTATTAAGCCACCTCATATACTTTTCATCTTCAATCCTTTGAGATAATTCCTATTTGATTTAAAAACTTATACCCACACCAGGGCACGATTTTCGCCTTCATTTTAAATTTTGAAATTCTGAAAACTTGTCATACGTACTTCTATACGTAAGTCCTGAGAACTCTGCTGCCTTCCCAAATGCTTAAACCTGGCAGAAAATAATCCCAAAGGGGAGATTTGTACTGTGATCTTGGTAGAATGCCCCCTGCCCTCAAGTCTGTTTAAGTTTATGGCAAATGTGTCTTTATTTTCTCGGACCTGAGCTGTTCCTGTGCTGGGTGGATCCTTGGGCGGGGTGGGAGGTCCTGGAGTATGGACCATCTCCACCTCTGCTTTGTTTAAAGGGCGGGGTCCTCACTCCCCACTCTGATCCCTGCCTTGTTTTTCAGATGACTTTGGGAAATTGCTGCTGGCGGAGGCCCTCCTGGAGCAGTGTTTGAAGGAGAATCACGCCAAAATAAAAGACTCCATCCCTTTGCTGGAAAAGAATGATTGCAGGATTAATGAAGCCAAAAATTATCTGAGCAGCATCCTCAACCACGGGAAGCTGCCGGTGAGTTATCAGCCACAAGCTTGGGCCTCCTCGCCTGGCCTGTTCTCTCTTGCCTCCCATCTGCTGTCCAGTCTCCCTGAGTCATTGGGTCACCTGAGTAACCAGTCTCTCTTGAGGGTTGACCTTGTACTGTTCAGTACAAGAGTCACAAGCCACATGTGATCTTGAGCCCTTGTGATGTGACTTGTCCAGACTGCGATGTGTGTGAGTGTAGAACTTGCACTGGATTTCCAATACTTAGTACTAAACAAGGAACATAAAAGAGAGCACTCACTTTTATATTGATTAATTGATTACATGGTCAAATGATAATCTTTTGGATATATTGGGTTAAAGAAAACATTAATTTCACTTGTTACTACGTTTTAACATGTGACTGAACATTTTACTAGAAATTTTTGAATTCCACATATGGCTCACACTTGTGACTTAAGTTATATTTCAGTTGGACAGTACTTGGGTGACCTAATATGTGCCTGGCTGTTTGGGCTTCTTGAAGGCTTCTTAGGGAAAAAGATCTCAGCCTGTGATCTAGTTGGAAGCAGTAAACAGACAGGGCTGACTAGCAAAAGAAGAGCTGCAGAGCAGGGCAAGCCAGTTCAAGTCCGTGTGCGTTTATTGAGTGCCTACTATATATGCAAGGCCCTGACAGAAGGTTGAAAGGGCCCGTCACAACTTTCTCTTGACCTTTGCTTTTCCAAGTGTGATCCACCTACCAGCAATGTGGGTATTATTGGGGAAGTGGCTGGAAACGCAAAATATGAATTAGAATCTGTTTTATCAAGTTTTGCCAATGATTCGCATATACATCAAAGTTTAAGACTGTTCTAGATTAAAGTGTATCCTGAGCTATAAAAGGGATATGGGTGTGTCGTGACTCAAGAAGAAGTGATTTTTTTCAAGAGATATTCCAAAGTAATATATTTACTTTCTTAACATTTATTGCAATGTGCTATGTACAAGGCATGGTGTTATGCATGCTGAGGGCAATCCAGATGAATCTAGCATGGATCTTCAAGAAAGTTTCAGGTCTAGTGGGAAATATAAGTCTTATGGGTAAATAAATAGCCTTTGTCCCAGGTGGACCATGATACATGCTACAGGAGTGTTACACACAAAGAGGCAAGCGTAAGGGGGTCACTTCCCTGTTGTGAGGTAGAGAGCAGACTCCAGATGATGGTGGTACTAGAAATGGACCCTTCTAAAAGCTGATCTGGAAGAGGAGGCTGGGGTATGGACAGATAGAGATAGGGCTGAGCGTTTCAGTCCAAGGAAGCAATATGTAATGGAAGGTTCCTATTATAAAGAATCTCACTGAAGTTGTGAGGTTAGCAGAAATGAAGAGGCATGGTGGGTAATTAGGTTGTAAAGGCATTTCCAGGATGGAAAGGTTAGTAGAACACCATTTAAGAAGTGTGGGGTTTACTTTGTAAGCAGTAGAGGGCTAGGGGTGGAGGGGGAGGGAAGAGTGTACTAGAAGTTCCAGGTTTCTGCGTCTAGGAAGTGGGAGGTTTGCGTTAGGTTAATATAACTTCTTGACCCTGGGCTTGTCCCTTGACCCAGTGGACCCTTCCATTTCCTCATCTGCCCATCAAAAGATTGGACCCAAGTGGTGAGTTTCAAGCTTCTTCCACCAAAACCTCTTTATTTGTTTCTTCTAGTAGACTCCATTAATAATTTTAAAATTAAAAAATATATCTGTGATTCAGGCCTATTGTGAAAAACACAATCAATAAACAAGTAATTTGAATGATAAATAAAGATCCTTGAATGCCACGCTGTCTCTGCCTATTCCCATCCAAGTGGAACACTCCTTGCTGTTGGATATGTGCTCTGCATGCTTTTCTTTATTTGCACACACACACAGACACACACACACACACACACACACACACACACACAGCTTTCCATAGATCTGGAGGATACATATTTTTGACAAGTTGCTTTTCTTTCCTGAGAACTTTTCAGTTGGAGCTTTCTCTGTGCCTGCACTCCATTTTGTATTGACTAAATAGTATCCACATGTATTGTTGTGTAGATGGTTTCATCTACTAAATTCTGTTTGTTTCCTTGGGTTTTTTTGTTTTTTAAAATGGCTTTTTTTTTTTAAGTTAATATGTGCATTACAGGAAAAATAAAAATACAAGCAAAGAACAAAGTCATCCAGTCACAAGCAGCTTAGTTGGACATGCCACTTGCATATACATACAATAGCATCCCATTTATTAAATACAAATTTTACTGTGTTATATTAAACAAAGACATACACAGGCACCAGTGACATGGAGGAATTCACTGTTATCCAGGCAAAGCCAAAAACATGATGTTGATCAAGTAAAATAAAATATTTATAAAAGCAGTTTGGGAATCTCTTACTCCCAAAGATAAGGTGTAGCTGGGGCGATGTCTCCAAGTGGACCCCTTGCACCCCAAGTAGCTGTGATGGATGAGAAGGAGAGGTGGGGTGGTCCTGAGGTATCTGTGCTCTGGATCATCTCTAAGATCCTGTTCAGCTCAGTTGTATCCAGGTAGGTGAAAACCTGCCACCTGCTAGAACTTCTGTTACCCACTGAGCTCCAGGCTTTGTGACATCCCATTGAGGCCTCCGGGTCACCTTCTGCAATGATATTTCCTTTCTCCCCAGAGCTGAGCCCCAGGAAAGGTGATCCCTAAGCCAAGGACCACACTAGCCTACTAGGTACGGGACTGAAACCGAGGGCCCATCTGTCTCTGCATCCCAAGCTCCAATGTTCTCTGCCACTCCTTGGTGCTGCCTCCCAAAGTACTGGAATAGAAATAAAGTAATTACTGAGAAACTTGGATTAATTTGAGGAGGAGGATGGCCCTCCTGCTTTTATAGGTCCTGTGTGCAGGGAAGTTATTTCCTCATCTGTTCTTTCCTCCTATGTGGCTGTCCTCATGAGGTCATTCTTCCCTTCATATGGGCAGGGCCAATGAGGCACGAACAGAATAGGTAACTGATGATCCACATAGCAAGGGACCCCCTCTGCCCCCACAAGCTGAGCACCTCCTGATTGCTGCTTAGCTTCTTTCCATAGGACCATGTTTGTGGTTCCATGACCATTGGATATGAGGAACATTTCAAAATTGAAGCCCCACACAGGTAGCTAGCTCTTAAAGTTAAGACATTAGAAAAATTTTTTAAAAAGACATCTGAACACCAAAAGTCAAGATGGATATACTTTCAGGACTAAGAGAAGCTTTTTAAATAGCACACATTTAGCTTTTTATTTTTTTATTTTTTGGTACTAGGGATTGAATTCAGGAGCACTTGACCACTGAGCCACATCCTCAGCCTATTTTGTATTTTATTTAGAGACGGGGTCTCACTGAGTTGCTTAGCATCTCACGATTGCTGAACCTGGCTTTGAACTTGCGATCCTCCTGCCTCAGCCTCCCGAGCCTCTGGGATTACAGGCATGCACTACCACACTGGGCTCATACTTTTCTTTATGAAACAGTCACTGCATTGCTCTTAATTCCCCTCCAGCTTGGTGAAAGCTCTGTTGTAAACTGTTATTGGTCCACTGGGAGCTACCACCAGCCACACCCCATCATCATGCCCTGAAATGTGTCCTTCTGAGCTTTGCTGTCTCTTCCCCATGTTCAACAGACGTGGATAATCATAGTAATTACTCATACCCTGTATTTATCTAGCCCCTTTCTCAGGAACAGTTCAAAGCAGTCTTCTGGACTTTGCCCTATTAATGCTCTTGGCATGACTGCAATGGGGTGTGAGGAGGGGGTGCCGTTGCCTCTCCCTCACCAGTAAGGACAGTGAGGACTGAGCAGGGAGGACATGAGCCCGTGGCTCGTGACCAGTACACAGAATGGCAGAGTCATTGCCTGGCTCAGAAGTGCTGTAGGCCATGCCCTTCTGGGGATGTGTCATCTGTGGCCCTGGCCCAGGAAGTGGGTGGCTTCTTTGGGGGAATAAATTCTATTTCCAATGCCCTTGAAAAATTTTAGCCTTTGAGAGTGAGACAGTAGTCAGAGAGGGCAGATCAGGTGGGCAGGGGCTGATCGGACCTAACTGGTAGAAGTCTTGTAGGGGTTCAGCGGAAGGTATCCCTGGTGCTTACATGGGCTCCCTGGAGGAGATGGGCCTGAGCAAGGCCCAAAGGTGGAAGGTGGAAGCCTCTGGACGGGCTGAGAGGAAGGAGCCCTGAGTGAACAAAAGCAAGAGAGGAGTGTGTTTACCAAGACCAGAGACCAGGAGGGAGGAGACCTTGGCTTCCCTGGGGCCTGGCTTTGCCACACTCTTGCTTCTCTTAGTTGGCTTCCTGAAGGCAGTAGATGATGGGGAGTGCTAGAGGCTCCCCCTGGACTCATAGGTACCCCTAACTCTTACCTCCCCACAGGAGAGAAGGGAAGTACCTTCCTACCAGTGACAGAGGCCAGGGAGTTTTGTGGACAGATTGGTGTCCTTATGGAAGGGATGCTGGCCAGAGCCTAACCCAAAGGGGTTGTGGGCAGCTGAGCACAGGGATAGGAGGGGCTGCAGATGGTCTCATGAGGTAGGAGACCTTGAAGTGGGACTGGGCCCGTGTCCAAGGCCAGGAGTAGTCCAGCCCAGGGCTAGCTCAGCCCCCCTCAATCAGCAGCACTGGGTGCTCTCGCTGTGAGCACAGCCTGCATAGGGAAGGTGTGACCAGGGCAGACCAGACCTACGGAGTCCTTTTGGGGCCCTAAGAGTCCTGTAGGGTGTAGGTTTGGGTGCAAGCAGCATTTGAGAAAGTTGGGAAAAGAAAGCAGGTTTGAATTCAGGCCCTTTTGGCCTCTTGGGCTCTGCACTTTGTTCCACTTCTGATAAGATGAGGACAGTGACCTGGCAGGCCCTCCCCTGTCTTCTGTCCCACACTACTGATGTTTCTGTTCCTCTCTTAGAAGGTCCTGCTGCTATGGATGTAGGTGTCAGCTTTGGGGTCCTCATGGCTCTTTCTGGGGTCTTCCACCTAATTATACACTTGCATATGTATTTATGTATGTATGTAAAGAGGACCCCCAAATTTTAAGCTTCAGGCCCCACAAAACTTGGCTTAGTCTCTGCCCCACACTTATATTCAGAAAAGTGCCTGAATTCCTAAGTGCCAGATCTGGGCTGGAACCTTTGGATGCTTTGGAAGAAGGAGGATAGGACTCTATCTACAGTTGCCTGCAGTCTAGACACACACGCAAGAAGCATTAGGGAATCATAATCATTTCCTCAAGAGCCACATTGTGGGCAGTGGCTCACAGATCTAGAGGGAGGGGACTGTGGTCATCAGGAAAGGCTTGCTGGAAGAAGAGGGGAGTTCTGAGCAGGGCCTCAAGCTATGGCTCAGTGGAGGGTCTTCATCCCAGGGTACCTGGTGGGGAGGGGTGCAAGCTTTGGGGAAGGAGCCTGCTAACTTGTCCTTGTCCTTACAGCCACAGTACATGAGCGAGGCCATGCTGATCCTGGGCAAGCTGCATTATGTGGAGGGCTCCTACCGAGATGCCATCAGCATGTATGCGCGGGCTGGGATTGATGACATGTCTGTGGAGAACAAGCCCCTGTATCAGATGCGGCTGCTGTCGGAGGCATTTGTCATCAAAGGTAGCTGTGAGCACCGGCTTGGGCTCCCCACCACCATGCCCAGCTCATTCCACTCTGGCCCCAAGTGTCTGGAGCAGGTAGCAGCTCTATGGTAGTGGATACAGTGTCAAGGGGGACCTGTGGGGCACTTTCCAGGTACTGACCCCTGGGTAATGCCCAGACACTGCTGTCCAGGCTGGGCACTGCTAATGGCAGCCTGCTGCCCAAGTAGACATCAGGGGACTCAGGTTCTCATCCTGCTTCCATTGGCAACCAGTTACCCAGCTATGTGCCCTTAGGCAAACTGCCTCTTGACCTTTCTTGGCCTCAGTTTATCTATCTGTAAGACAGGTTGATGATACCTGCCCTCCCAGGGTTCGAGTGTAGAGGAGTCTCTTCAGGTGTTGGACATCTGTTATGAATGGCCCAGGGAGGGGTTAAACAGTTCTGTGATAAACAGTTCCTGCTCTGGAGGAGCGTATAGCCTTCCCAGGGCAAAGGGTACTCTAGAGGGAACTTAGGGACACCAGGTCAATGATATAGGAATTTCTTAAGAGGGATTGTGGACAGTCCAGTCGGGGAAATCATGCCACTGAACTGGCTTGAATGGGCTAAATGTTAGTAAAATCCTTGCCCTGAACTTCAGTTTCCTTCTCCCCCAGATCCATAAGCCCTGGGTTGGGCCTGAAGGTGGCCTTGGTGACAGTAAGGTCTTCGGAGCCTAGACTGTTGTCAGAAATCTTGGATGTTGAGCTGGGGATGTAGCTCAGTTGGTCTAGAGTGCTTGCCTTGTAGGCATAAAGCCCTGGGTTCAATCCCCAGCACTGCAAAAAAAGAAAAAGAAAGAAAGAAAGAAAGAAATCTTGAATGTTTGATCATCTCCCTATTTCAGTACAAACCAACCCCCAGAGAAAAGTCTAAAAAACCCACCAGTGGTCCTGTGGGGATTTGGTACCTGGTATTGGTATAATATGTCTCTATCTTTCAATTGTAGATAGAGACATATTTTCTATCTTATAGAGGAAAACTGAGGCCCAGAGAGGATATGTACTTTGCCCAAAGATACCCAGATTCATGGTGGAGCCAGGACTGGAACCTCCATTCTCTGATGCTGGCTTTGGATTAAGTGCACCCTGTCCCTGCCCCAGCACACCCATTCACCTATCTCCTCTGGATCCCAGTGGGAGTGACATCTATGGAGGACACACCCTCCTTGACTCTGGCTAGAGGGGCTTTCCTAAAGATTGTTTGTCTACCCTGGGTGTCTCAGTCCTTCCTCTCCCAGTCCACACTGTCCCAGGAAACCTGTTGAGTTAGTCCTGTGGGCAGACCCAGCAGCAGTTTGCGGGAGGGAAGGGGTCCATCTGGGAGGGTCCAGCCTGTGGAGGTCTTCTCCCTTTGCTCACCCATCCCCCTCTCTGTGCCTCTGGCACAGGCCAGTCTTGGGGATGATCTTCTGTTGGTACTTGGGTCTTTTGGTCTTTTGGAAACCACTTCTGCTACGGACACCCTGAAGCAAAACTCTCCCTTGGGTGTCCTTTTGGTTCTTCCTTCTGTCAATCTGGCTCAGTACATATCGCTCCCTGTCTCCTGCTCTCTACTCTTTCCAGCATGCCTCCAGCTTCTTGGGGGAACACAGTCCTGGTGGTCAGAGGTCCTGCTGGGGAGGTAAGGAGCCAGCGCCGCTGGTGTGGGCTGCTGGATTGTGGGCTGTGCTGGCTTCCGTCCCTCAGTGACTGCACGTAGCCCCCCTTGCCTGCCTCCTCTCTGCCTGTCCTCCCTGTCCTGTTGCAGTGATTGCACCTGCTGCTTGGCATGCTAAGACTCACTTGACCCTGCGTGTACCTGAGACCATGCACCAGGCTATCAGGTGTGCATGATGTTGACTTTCCTGGGTTTGGGAGGATATGGTGGGTCTCTCCATGAAGAGAGTGAAGGCCACACACAAAAGGGGATGAGGACAACTGGTCATTGGGCTGGCTTTGTTTGAGAGCAGGAGGGCAGTGGCAACAGGAGGCTCCTGAGCTCATAGTAATAATATCCATTAGGCCCTTGCTCCAATTCAGGTGTGCCTCCACCAGGTTCCCACAGCAACCCACTGAGTCAGTGTCCCTGATTACATGCCACAGTAGGGAGAGGTGGCACCTGTGAGGTCTCATGGGAAGTGACAGAGCCTGTATTTAAATCCAGTCAGCCAGACTGATTCAAATTGTAGACATCCTGTGGTGTTGCTGCTCAGAATTCTAGGCCAAAAGGAATCAGAAGTGATCTAGGCCAACCCTTCATGGTACGGATGAAGAAACCAAGGCTGGCGGAAGTGAAACTCTTACCTGGGACATCGATTAGCTTGCTTTTGGACTGGAATCCTCCAGGCCCGGGCAGCCTCTTAGTTGTGGCTCTGTATGACTCTGGATGGCCTCCATAAGAGCCTCCCTGGCCTCCCAGCACTCCTGGTCTGGCCATTATAACAGTTTTGAGACCATTTTGTGTCGGGTTCTGTTCCATGGTTCCATTTGATGCCACCCGGTGGGGTGAAGAGCTTGGGTCTTAGACACACCTGTCTGGAGGGAGAGGACAGGGCCCATGTGCCCTGGGAGAGAGTGAGCGGGCCAGGTGGGGAGGCTCTGTGGGTCCCAAGTGTGGGCGTCTCCAACTTGGAGATGTTGTTCTGTTCCAGGAATCAGAAGCAGGCTCTGAGTGTCTGCTCCACCTTCAAAAGACACCCTCACCCCCTTTCCCCTTTAGAGCAGAGAGACTTGGCAATGTGGCCCTCTAAGCATCACTGATAAGAACTCAGCCTTTCTGTGCAGTGGGGAGTGATATGTTTCCTTGTGTTAGAGCCAAGGAACTTTCCGACTTTCTGGGAGGCTTAGATACCAACCAGGGAGCTTGAGAGAAGGTGAGCACTGCAGCACTTAGGTTTCTGTTGCCCATTGCACGCATATATGATGTCCATGAGTATGCTTATGGGATGGGAGAGTACCCAATGGGGAGGTCAAGTGCACCCAGTGAAAGGAGTTAGTGTCCACATCATGTTTGTTCAGTAACAATAGAAAATCACATTTCCTCCAGGAAGATAGGAAAATAAAATACCTTTGTGGGAAGACCTGTCATTTCCACATCTGAGTGGTCTGTGTTCAGCACCTCCCATCCCCTGTCCTCAAGATTTTGGTCACACTTGTGCTCCAACTGACCAGGAGTAGAAGACTAGAGATTTTAGGACCTCTCTGTGGCCCCTGGAGGTGGACTGGGCCCTGTCAGAGGCTCTGGCTTTGGAGGAAGCATGACTCCTTTCCAGGTCCTACCTCTGGCACTTCTTGGCTGTGGAGGCAGCCATGCTAAATTGTCGCTTAATGATGGGACCATCCTTGGCTCCCAAGTCACCTGCAGTCTCGGGGCAGAACTGAGGTCCCTCTACTGCCTGTCACAATGTCATGTTCAGTCCTTCACTCCCCAAGTACCAGTTTCCCAAGTCCCTTGGGCGTACCTGATCTTTGGTGGCATTTCCAGCAGCATAATGCCCACTGGATGGTGGGCATCTAATGTGTGCCTTGGGGGTTGCCAGGGACAGGATTATTGTATGTGCACCACCAAGAAGCTTGTTAGAAACGTAGACTCTCAGCCCCGCTCAGACCTGCTGAATGAGAACCTGAACCTGAACACCATCAGGGTGATGTGTATGCACTTACAGTCGGGAAACACTGCCCTAGGACAGATTTAATGAATGCTGTTGACTAACCTTCATCCCCACTCTGTGAGATGGGAGGTGGCGGTTGTGTCCTTTATGGATGAAGACACTGAGGCTTGCCCAAGCTCACAAGCCTGTAAGTACTGTGGATGGCCAGATGGATGTCTCTAGAGCTGTGTCCTGCCTGCAACACAGGAGCCCACCAAAGGGTGACGGGAAAAGATTGCAGTTTCCTTCTAAATAGGCTATGCAGATAAGGACCTTTACTCTGCACCTTCTTCAGCCCGGGGTGGAGCAGGAACTGCAGGGTTGAAGCCCTGCACGACTTCCCCAGGATCTGCTTTCCCGGGGGTGGGTATGCTGGTGGGCGAGTTGTTCAGAAAAATCTCTTTTTATGTTCCAACCTAACTCTAGCCATCTTGGGCCAGCGTGGAAGCTTCCCACCTCCGGCCCCATTCCTCAGACCCTGCTGTGGCCCCATTGTTACTTCTGCCAGTCCATTGTCCCCTCATCAAATATATCAGACCAGGAGAAGACCCTGGGAAAGGAAGTGTCTCTGGGCTAATTCCAGGAGTATAGATCATAGGAACATATTCTAGATGGAGCAGCCCCACCATAGTCCTGGTATGTTTGGGGGCAGGGAACATCTTTCATTTATTCTGAAATACTTGGGTTTTTAGGGCCCTTCCAGGAGAGCCTGTCAGCAGTGGCACCTACTCTTGGGAAGCCCTTGTTTGAGCCCTGTGTTCTCAGTTCCAAATGCCCTTGACAGGTCAACCCTGAATTCCACTGAATTCCAAGTCCCTTGAGGACAGCTAGCCATTGGTGCAACCTCAACCAATCTGTCTCCCTTCTCCCCTCCTGGAGCCCCATGTGTCCCCCAGACAAGATCTGCTCCTAGTTCCCAACATAATCTGAGGTCTTGGCCCTTTTTGTCTTGAGCCATTGTCCTTGATGATCATATCCTTTGTATTCTGCTCTGCACGTGAATCATGATGTCCCAACTTCCCTCAGATACAGTTCAGGCCCCTCCTGCACCAGTAGCTCCCCTTGCTTGTTCAGCCCATAGCCTCTCTCCCTCCTCCAAGCTCACCTGGACCTGGATGCTATGTGCACATCCCTGTTCTTCCCAGTCAGAGGGTAAGTGGGCTTCTTCTTCCAGGGGTCTGACTTCTTGTGTTGTTTCCCATGAGGTCCCTAGCCCACTTCCCATGGAGAGAGTACAGTTTGCAAACAGCCAATTCAGCAAGCACCTGCTGGGGATGCCAAGATGAACAGCTAGGGTTCCTTCCATTGATGGAACAGCAGGCAGGCGAGCAAAGCCCGTTCCTTTGTGAAGTTGCTCCAGGAGAAGCAGCTCTTTGGGTGGAGGAGAGAAGCATGTAGTAGCTGTGGGCAGAACTCGTGAGGCACACAAACTCCCAGGGGCTACCCTTTCCTATCCAGTCCCTGTATCAGTGGACAGGGCTTAGCATCATTGAGGTCTGTCGTTTGGAAAAAGAAACACGTGAGTTTTTGCTTTGCAGCGTGTTACTGTGGCCTGCTGGGCAGAATAGTAGATTTCCCATGTAACTGTGCTGTATTGGCCTGATGGCTGCCCCCAGCTCTGCTCCAGTAGAGGCTCTACCTTGGCTCTCAGCCTATTCCCCACCTGACAGGGGCATTAGTGGAGTTCCCTCTGGGCTGCTGCTCCTGGGCAGCCTATCTCTTGGACCCCTGGCGATGACTTTAAGAGTTGAACAGTTCAAGGTCCTGTTTATAGCTCCCTAGAGCTCCTAGCTGTAGGCCTTTGGGAGCTGAAGACTGTGTTACTCAAAGGCCTTGGCTTTGGATCCAGACCTAAGGATCCTGCCCTCAGTAGCAGGCCTCTCTTACCTCCTCTCTGTCTCCAGCCTCCCATTTAATGGGTAGGCCATGGGCTGGTGCTGGGCACATGCCCTTTCCCATCAAACTGTATCTTGTTCCTGCCACACGATGAGAGCCACAGCAGGGGGTCCTGGGAGGTGGTCAGGCCTTCCCCAGGCCCAGCCTATCTCCTGTTAGGGTCCTGTCTCTCTGTCTCTCTGGCACTGCCTTCAGCAGGGTCAGAGGATTTCCAGTTCCAATGATCTGACTTGACCATCAGCCATCTTGGATGGTTGCACATGGACCAAAGGGCTCTTGAACCACATCCCAGCCCTTTTAATTTTTTATTTTGAGACAGGGTCTCCCTAAGTTGCTTAGGGCCTTGCTAAGTTGCTATGGCTGCTTTGAATTTGTGATCCTGCCTTATCCTCCCATGCTGCTGGGATTACAGATGTGCACCACTGCACCACACCATGTGCACCACACCTGCCTCTCAGGTGTCTTTTGACTGGTGTCCTACAACTTTGGCCCCTGTTTGCTCCACCATGAAGTGTTGAACAACCTGTTCCTTGCTCAAATAGGGTTCATCCGGTTGTTAACATGTCTTAGAGTCTCGGCCCTAGACCAAGGCAAAGTAACAAATTATCCAGGGTAATAAATTATCCTCTTTGTTTTGGTTGAAGCACCAAGGGATAAGCCAGCCTTGACAGGCATTCAGGATGCTTCAAGGCCTGCTCTTTCAACATGGTGAGTCTTAGCTGATTCAGCCCCAGGAAGCCACAGTGTCATTGTCCACCTCAGAGGGCTGTTCCTTGACGACGGCTTCTTTCCCCTCCCCTCAGGCCCATGTCCCTTCCACTTCTCTGACATTAGCTTAGTATGCTAACAGTCTGGAGAATGACCTCCACTTCTCCCCACAAGTTCCACTATGAGCCGTTCAGGCCTTAGTCACTGATGCCTAGTTTGGGGCTCTGTGTGGCTTCACAAATGAGCTGTGGGTTCCTTGAGAAGCAGCCCTGACTGTTTCAGCCTTGACCAGCCCTGCTTCTCCTCTGTCTCACAGCTCAATGCCAGGGGCTACAGCATACTCTGGGCAGGCTTGCCGGATGACTCCAGATCGTATAAAGTACCCCAGGGCATGCTGGGTGGTGGAGCTGCCTGTGCATGGTGAAAAAAACCCAAGGTCGCTCAGCCACTGTGGGGATTGTCATGTGCAAATTCTTTTCTCCTCACTCTTCAAGGCTTTTTGCTGTTTTTGTTGTGTCTCTGTTCTCTCTTGGCCAATGCAACCCCAAAGTATTCTGTTCTCACTGGGGATTTTATGGCTTATTGAGATTTTTAAAAATAAAAGAACACCAGGCTGCTCCCAGAGCAGGAGGTGGTGTGTTTGGTTTTTGCTTTTTTTTTTTTTTTTAAGCCCTGGTATGGCAGGAATGAGCTGTTGATTTTGGCCTCCTTCTCAAGGGGTACATGCTGTTTGCTTTGTGGTGAAAGAGTGCAGCCTTGGGGTGTTGCTGGCCCCAGAGGGGCTGGCCTCCAGCTGGAAAAAGGAGTGGGCCACAGTTGGGGCAGCTCAGGAGGAGGCTGGGTGTGTGCACGTGTGCTCACCAGCCTTCACTGAGTGTCTTCCTGGGCTGAGAGTTACCGAACAGGAGGACAAAATGCATCTTCTACCAGCCCAGGCAGTCGGGACAAGATGGTAAAGAGAACCACAGGAGGGAGGCCATGAGGCAGAAGGCATGTGGTCTCTCTGCCTCTTGTCCTGTCAACCCTCGCCTCCATTGCTGGATGCTACCCAAAAGTAGTCAGGGGAAGTGGAGTCTGCACAGGGCTTTGAGCAGGATATCAGAGAAGCTGGCACCAAGACTTGGGCCCATCCCCTGGTGGGGTAGATATCTGACTCAGCCTTGGACAAGCCTGAGATCTGGAGACACCTGGCGGGTCTCTGAGAATTAAGGAAGACACCTGGGAGTCTGGGCTTGGTGTCAGAGCCAGAGGACCTGGATGTAGTCTTCTCTCTGCCACTCTTGGAATGAATGTGTTCTCCCTGAGATAGCTCTGTCCTTTGGAGCCCTGGAGAAGCGTTGTGGTGCATCCTGAGCATCACCAGAAAATGTTTCCCAAATGCATATGTTATCTTTGTAATATTTGTAACATGTAATGTTATCTTTGTAATATTTGATCTCATTATCATGGCTGCAGTACAAGCTAGGCATTGTTAGTAATTTCATTTTGTATTTGGGGAAACTGAGACTTAGTTCTCTGTAAACTTTCTGAGGTATTTTTTTCCAGTCTTTTTTCCATAAGTTTATATGGGCTTTTTGAAATAAAAATAAGTTCATAGCCAGGCATAGTGATGTACACCTGTAATCCCAGCTACTTATGAGGCTGAGGTAGGAGAATCACAAGTTTGAGCCCAGCCTGGACAACTTAGTGAGACCCTATCTCAAAACAAAATTAAAAATAAAAAAGGTCTAGGGATGTAATTCAGTGGTAGAGTACTTGCCTAGCATGTGCAAGACCCTGGTTTAATCCCCAGTATTGCAAAAATAAGAATTATAATAACAATAATAATAATAGTTCATAAGTTCACATTTTATAATTTGCTTTTTAAAGTCAATATTTTATGACTAATTTTACATGTATCACTATAAGCAACTTCATAGCATTTCAACGTAAGGATTCATCATCGAGCTGGGCGCGGTGGCACACGCCTGTAATCCAAGCAACTTGGGAGGCTGGGTCAGGAGGATCACGAGTTCAAAGCCAGCCTCAGCAACTTAGTGAGGCACTAAGCAACTCAGTGAGACCCTGTCTCTAAATAAAATACAAAATAGGGCTGGGATGTGGCTCAGTGGTCGAGTGTCCCTGAGTTCAATCCTGGTTCAAAAAAGAAAAAAAGGATTCATCATCGTTTTGCAAACTTATCCTGCCTTTGGATCTATATGCTTAATCTCTCTTTCACCAGCATAAACAATGCTACAGTGGCTCTCCTTGAAGTTAAATTTTTGCATTCACCCTAGAAGTAGAAATACTGGATCAAAGAGTAACACTTTTTGGAAACTTGAATACAGAAGTTAAATTGTCTGCTTTTTAAAAAATTTTTTAAAAATTGTGTTAGAATATAGATGTCAGGGGGGCTGAGGATATAGCTCAGTTAGTAGAGTGCTTGCCTTGCAAGCACAAGGCCCTGGATTCAATCCCCAGAAC
>JAJEJO010053150.1:0-30195 GCA_020662805.1 Glaucomys volans | reverse complement strand
CCCCTGACAACCTCCCTTTTATTTTCTGATTCTATGAATCTGACTTCATATAAGTAGAATCATATAGTGTTTTGCCTTTTTGTGTCTGGCTTATTTCACTCAGCATACTATTTTTATGAATACATACTATTTGTATGCTTAGGGGAAATAAGGTATTTGTATATCTTATTGCATAAGATATATAAAGTTTATCTGTACTGTAGTATGTGTTAGAATTTCCTTCCTTCTTAAAAGTGAATGACACCACATTAGATGTGTATACCACATTTTGTTTGTCCGTTCACCTGTCAAGGGACCTTTGGGCTATTCCCACCTTTTAGCTATTGTGGATGATGCCACTGTGAACATGGACTCTCAACCATCTCTTCCCAACCCTGCTTTCAATTCTTTTGAATCTGTACATGGAGATGGGATTGCAGGGTCATGTAACTTCTTTCTCCTGTTTTGAGGAGCTACCTACCATATTGCTTTCCTCAGCACTGTACCATTTATATTCCCACCATTGCCCACTTTTGAATATGGTCTGTGAGGGTTCCTCCCTCCCTGGCCTTAATAGCTCCTTCCTTGAGGATGAAGAGTGAATTGCATTTCTTTTCTTCCCTTCACTTCGGGGGCCCAACTCTGGGTTTAACCCTCTCTTGGGAACTGGCTTGGTAGTGGGGGTGGGAGTGTGTCCCTCCTGTGGAAAGTGCAATTCCTGCTGGGAAGCTATGTTTCCACCTCTGTGCCCTGTGATAGAGACTCTGTGGCTCCCAGGGCGGGCCTTCTTGGAAGGCAGCTGCCTGGGATGGGATGAGTCATCTCTGATGAAGAAGCTGGGACCAACCTGGTGCGGGTCCCAGACTGCCAGGATCAGCTCGCCTCCAAAACAAAAGTGCAGAGTTCATGAAAAAGAGAGGCCTCCTCTTGAAAGGGCCTCTCGTAGGCTTGTTGATCTGGGTGGCCACACACAAAGACCCCTTTTGCAGATGGGAATCAGTAGGCAGTGTGGGAACCTGCTGGCAGTCCAGGCTTACTGCCCATCCCAGAGGGCTGTGCCACAATCGATGGGATCCTTGAGAGCCAGGCTCAGGAAGGTGTCTCCACTGGGCACCTGGTGGTGTGTTGCAATTCAGCTTCTAGTGCAGGAGTGTTCATAGGGCAGAGGGGCAGAAACCCCGGGGTTGGGTAGGTTTCCAATCAGACATTTGTGGGCAGGAGAATGGGCCTTCATAGCAGTCAGAGAACAAGTCTAAGGTAAAAATGCCTCACTCTGTGGGCAGAACTGGATGAATGGTGGCAATCCTACTCAGGAAAAGCCCCTGCCAGCTCTGGGAACCTTTTGGTCTTAGGTATGTAGGGATTTATTTTACAGAGGACCATTGAATGAATGTATACCCTTCACTTTGATCTTCTGTTTCTCTGGATCACAACTGCTTCCATTTAAAAAGACATTATCTGCTAGGTGCTGTGGTGCATACCTGTAATCCAGCTACGTACTTGAGCTGAGGCAGAAGGATTTTAAGTTCAAGACCAGCGTTGGCAACTTTGCCAAAAAAAAAAAAGGCCTGGGGTATAGCTTGGAGGTAGAGTGCTCCTGGATTCAATGCCCAGTACTGTAAAAAAAATAAATTAATTAAATTAAATAAATAAAAAGGCATTATTTCCATTATTTTCAGATAGTGAGATATATACAGATCTTAAGTGTATAATTTGATAAGTTGGACTAGTGTAAAAACCCAGAGTTCACAGCCTAATAAAGATGTAGGACATTTCCATCACCCAAGAAAGTTCCCTTAGGCCCCTTTTCAACCGATCCCACCACCTCTACTCCCACCCCAATCACTGATTATTTGCTATTAATATAGATTAATTTGCCTTTTTTGAATGTCATATAAATGAAATTATATGGCCTGTACTTTTTGACATCTTGCCACTTTTGCACCATTTCTGAGGAATCCATCCTTTTTATGTACATATAAGATGCACTTATATACTTCTTTTTTAAAAAAAAAATTCTGAGTATAATCCTATTGTATAAATACACCACACAGTGTGAATTCTCTAAGATGCTATTTAAGTGGAAAGAGAAGAACTCCACTGGGCTCTCACTCAGCATGCCAGATTTGTCCCTTCATCTGGGTTTCTATCCCTGTCCTTCCTGAACATCTGCCCTGGGCCTTCACTGGGCTGGAAAGATCAGTCAGAAATAGACAGAGTGGGTGCTGATGACATTTTAGGGAAAAGGCACAGCCATAGGAGATGCAGGGCCGGGGTGTGGCTCAGAGGTAGAGCACTGGCCTGGTGGGCACCAGGGCGTAGGTTCGATCCCCAGCACTGCAAAGAAGAATAATTGGCATGTAGGAGACGCAGTTAGCATGCTCTGCTGCATCAGAGGCAGGAAAACTTGACTGGGGAGGGCTTCAGAGAGGAGGTGGTTTTGCTTTGAGCTTTCCAGAAGGATGGACTTAGGATTTTTGGAGATGCAGTTAGTCATCTCCAGGGGGAGTGGAAGGAACACTTGGAGTGCAAGGAAGGAGGAGACCCCACAGCGGCATTCCTGAGTTCCCTGCTTCACAGCAGCTGGAACTGCAGGTAGCCTGCATCACCCATCCCAGTGCTGGGCCCAGAGGTGGGGCAGGAGGGAACCCAGCCACAGCACCTCTTTCTGAGGGCCACTAAGCGCCCTGTTAAGCAGATCCATTCTGCGTCTCTTGGAATCAGTTGTGTCCTGCCATCTGCAGTTGGTCCATGCCAGGCCTTCCTAGAGGCTGTATAGGACTCATGTCCAGAGGGGAGGGACTGGGCCAGCCCTGGAACTGAGCAAGGGGGTACCTACCTCCTCCCAGCCTTCTCTGTTCCTCCTCCCCGTGAATCCTCTGGAGTAAGGAGCTTTTCCCTCCTGGTTGTGAGTCATTTGGCAGCAGGACATTGACACTCAGTGACCCAGTAAGGAGTCTGTGTTGAGCAATGGCCTTCACAATTTGTGCCCACCTTCCCCCAGGCCATGGTGCCCTGACCTTTGGATCTAGTCACACCCCAGCCTGGCCAAGGGCAAGGTCATTGAATCTGTATGTGTTGGAATCTAGCCAAGAAAAGCAATACTAATTCCTTCCCTGTGTTTGCAGAGTACTTTGTACTTTGTCAGACATGATCATGATCAGCTTGTTGTTGTTTTTTTTTTTAATCCAACCAGTGAATATTGTCTAGTACCTACTATGTGCCAGGTGGGAGAAAGACTGATGCCTTGAAGGAGCCTACAGTCTGTTTGAGGAGAGGTGTGAATCAATAAGTATAAGAAATGGTGAGACAGGAATAGGATCACAGGAGGAATTAGAATAGTTAGTTGTACCAGGGTGAATCAGGAAGGGCACAGAGGAGGTGTGATTCAGTGGGCCAGAAGGTGAGCAGTACTTTTAGATGAACTTGGTGGACAGTGCTTTTTAGGCAGAAGGAGCAACTGGAGCAAGTCAGGAAGCCATGTCTCAACCTAGCAGTTGGGAGCAGGAAGTTGGGTGTGGATATGGCAAGCAGGGTGGGAAATTAGGTTAGGTGACGGGGATTGGTCTTGGAGGTCTGATATGGAGCATCTGGAGTCTGGACCTTCCAGCCATCAGTGTAGAGACTTCTAGAAAGATCCCCTGGGGAGCAGTGTGCAGGATGGGTTAAAGTGGAGTGAGACTGGAGGCAGGGAGGTCAGTTCGGAGGCCAGTATGATCATCCACTCAAGAGATCCTGCCTAAAATGAGGTGGTAGGAGGAAGGAGAGGGGAGATCCAAAACGTTAATGACTTGGATTAACAGTTGGATGTTGGAGCTGGTTGGGCAGGAAATTGAGGATTGAGGATTGCATTCTTACACATTCTTTCAGTAAGGTATCTCAAGTACTTGTTACGTGGAAGGTACTATATGGGGCATGGAGATGAGAAAGATGTGGGCTCTTCCCATTGGGAAGTGATAGTCCTGGGGCCAGCATTTTCTGCAGGCCTACATTAAATAGAAACAGAAATACCATTCAAATTAATAAAAGAAAAAAAAAGTGTGGGGAGCAGTATTGCCTCATACACTAGAGAGTTCAAGGGGTAGAGCTTCAGGCAAGGCTGCATCTAGTTGCTTAAACAATGTCTTCAGGAATCTGTCCTTTTCTGTCTTGTCTCATCTTTACTGTGACCACCTTTATATGTGTGTCTGTGTGTTTTTATATTGTTTTTATGTAAATAATGCTTTCTGTCTTTATTTTTTATTGATTGGTTTGCTTAGGCTCTTTTTTCTTTTTGGTCTTGGAGCTATATCCTTCATTTGTTTAAAAAAATTTACTTGTGGTTAAAAAAAAAACTTCATGACATAAAATTTATCATCATAACCATTTTTTGGGTGTACAGTTCAGTAGTGTTGTCTATATTTACATTGCGTACACTCCATTTGAAGAAGGGCTTTCTCTAACATTTCCAAGCTAACCTCTGGTACCAGCGTAACAACCCTAGTGGAAAAGTATAGCAACCACGATGGGTTCTTATTGGCCCTGCTTGGGCCATGTGCTCACTCTTAGCTATTCACTGTGTCCTCATCTTTGGCTTAGACTGCAGGAGGGGTGGTCAGAGGGAAAGCAAGTGTCACCCCTGAAAGATAGGATGTGGATGTCAGTGAGGCAGAAGCAGCAGGCGTCCACTACAAGCACGTAGAACCTGAACACAGGTAACGTCCACAAGGTAGAGACATTGGCTGCATGGGAAGGGCACCAACAGAGGGCTGCGTGACCCGAGCACCTGCTTGTGGGTGCAGGGCTGGGATCGTGGTGGTCTAGGAAGACTTCAGTTTGCCCACACAGGGCTTTCAGCTAGTCGGGGAGGCAAGAGCTGGCCCCGATTACCACTGTACAGCGTAGAAAGATCTGAGCATCTGCACCTGGAAAGAGGGACAGGAGTTGGACTGAGGGTGACAGTGTGAGTCCCCTGGGGGCCTTCTCAGCCCATTGCTTGCTCCCTGCTGCTGCTAATACCACCAATGGCTTTAGCTTCTCTCCCCTTCGCAGACCTCCACCTCCCACTGGCTGCTCCAGAGCATATGTCCCCTGGGGCGAGCCCAGCCGGGGCCCATGGGGAGGGCCTGGAGTCGGGGGCCCTAAGCAGGGCAGGTCTCAGGTGCTCTCTTCCTCCCGCAGGCCTCTCCCTGGAACGCCTGCCCAACTCCATCGCCTCCCACTACCGCCTGACTGAGCGGGAGGAGGAAGTGGTCGCCTGCTTCGAGAGGGCCTCCTGGGTGGCTCAGGTGTTCCTGCAGGAACTGGAGAAGGTGAGCTGGGGACACTAGAACCAGCAGCAGCTGCTCGCTGTGGAGCCCATCTGTCTGCAGGCCCATGCTAAGCCCATAGGTCACCCTTATGCAAATTAGAACAAAGGGCCTCAAGACAGTCAACCACATCGGTAGGAAAATGTAGTATTGAACTTCTGTTAGAATGAGGCTCTTTACCACCGGAAAGTAGTTTTAACAAATAAATGGGTCTCTGTCATCTGTGAGGGGACTCCATGGTGAACCCAACTTTAGGAGCAAATGTACATTATCTGGTCACCCCTTGCACTCCTGTGAAGAGGTCTGCTATCGATCCCTGTGTAGTAGATGAGATGTAGAGCTGAATCATGTGCCTGCCACTCTGTCCTTGGCAGGGGCAGAGTCAGGCTGGTTCTTGCAGTTAGATGTCCTTGCCTGCTCTCAGGTGTCAGGAAGCACCTTGCTGGACTCCCAGGGAAGGTGGGATTCCCTTCCCCTAGCCTTTCAGAGGTGGGTGAAGAGCTGCCCAGCAGGGCCCTCAGCCCCCAGCTCCCCTGAGTGGGCCTGTCTTGACTATCTGCAGGTAGTCCATTCCAGGTGATGGAGCACACCATGGGAGCACCCAACCCTTTCCCTGCTGAGAGGCTCTGGTTTCCCAGGGTCAGGGGAGACAGACAGGGAAGAAAGACCCTGCTAACATATATCAAGTACCTGCTTTTGTGTCCAGCACTCCTCTGAGGACCTCACTCGCGTTCTGTAATTTGACCCTCATACTGACTGGATGAAGTAGGTACTGCTGTTGTTCCCATTTTACAGATGAGAAAAGTAAAGCTTGGAGAGGAGTTAAATGGCTTCTGGGAGTTCATATAGTCAGTGAGTGGCACTGGCAGGAATGCTGGGACACGTGGCTCTGACACCTGTGGGAGAGGTGTGGGAGTGTACCTCAGACTCTGCCTCCCGGAGACTTCGATGGCAGGTGCTCTGCAGAGTAGGTTAGAATTGGCGCCCCAGAGGAGGAGGAGGTGGTCCTGAGCTGAGAGACGTCTGAGCCTCCCCTGCTGTGGCCAATGGCGGAAAGCCAGCCCCCCGGGTTTTGGTGATGGGCCTTTCTGGAGGAGTCCCACTCAGGCCAGACAGTCCCCAGAGCATGGGATTCTCAGCCTCAGCCATGGCGACCAGGCAGTGGGGTCTTTCTTTGCTGTGGGGGCCCTTTGTGCTGTAGGATGCCTGGCAGCTTCCCTGGCCTCTGTCACCTGGTGTCAGCAGCACACACCCCCAATTGTGACAACCAAAAATGTTTCTGAAGACTGCCCAGTGTCCCCTGAGGGTCAGATCAGTCCCTGTTGAGAGCCACTGGCCTGGTTCCCTGTCTGATTGGACTTCAGGAGGAAAAGAGAGGTGGCTGCAGATACCGGCCCCGCACCTGCAGAGGCCCCTTGAAGACTTAGCCTCCACGTAACCTCCTTGAGGTCACTGAATCACTGCTAGACAGCAGTGTTTTGGGGCTCTTTGCATTTGAATTACATGTGATTCAAAGGAAACTTTTGGAAACAGATGACATTTTCTACTCAGCTGAAAGCTGAGGCTTTGGTCTTTTAAAATGAATGATATTGGTGAGCTATGCTATTGTCCAGGGCTGGAGTCACCGCCTGGTGACAACAGGTGAACAGATGGACCCTGATTGCTATATCCCAAGGCAAAGGTGGGCCATAGAACTCTGCTTTTCAGAAACACTGTGTGTCCATCCTGAGCCCCAGTCCTAACTTCTGAGGTGCGAAGGAACTCTCTTGAGTCTACTTTGATTTCTGAGAGATAAGTTGAAGACAGGCTCATTTTCTTTCTTTTTATTTTTTTTTAAGTCATAGATCAAGAAAAGTGGCCTACTGAAGGCCTGTCTTGGCAGGACTGGGTGACCCTGGGATGCACTGGTATTCCATGGTGTATGGCAGGGACAGTGCAGTGCCTGGCAGATGGAAGGCACTCACATTTGGGATGAATTAACCAAGAAGAAGAAGTGGCCTGAACTTGGTAACTGGCCAGACTTGAGTTTGAAGTCCAGGCCCACACAACCTTGTGACCACGGGTACTTTCCTCAGTTTCCTCATCTATTAAAAGCACATAGAACCAGCCATAGAGGACTTAATGAGGCTTCGATGAGACTTTTGGTGGCCGTTCCCTTAGTTTCCTTCCCTCACCTCTTTCCTTACTTGGGGTGTGGTATGGGCAGCAGTGGGACTCAGGAAACAGCCCCTGTCCTGAGAGAGGGGAGGGTTGCTTGCACAGAAAGGCGGGGACCCAGGTGAATCAACGTCTATCTCTGCTCAGGCAGTGGTGCTTTCTGTGAAGAGGGATGTCTCTGCCTCGCCAGGGACAGACAGGGACATCTGCAAGTAGTCCCTGACTGCCCGACTCTGCCACCCACAGCTGGGGTGGTTGGGGCAGCAGGAGCACCACACCATGCATCAGTGTTCTCACCTGTGAAATGGGAATGATGACAGTTCTGACCTGAGAGCATTGCTCTGAGGATTAAACGAGTTAATGAATTTAAAGCTCTCTGTTGAGCAGATCCTGTTAGACGTGAGGCTTGTGGGCTTCCTGCATGTGGATAGGGGAGGACATTTTACACATGTTTTTGTATTTTTGTGGTGCTGGGGATTAAACCCAGGGCCTTCCATGTGCTCAGGAGGTGTTCGACCACTGAGCTGCATTCCCAGCCCTGAGACTTACTTTCAATCAAAGTGAGTTGGGTTGAGTTTTGTCTGAACTTTACTTAACTGCTGAGGCAGCTGGGACTGGGGTGGGGGCTGCCTCCTCCAGCTGGGCTGTCACACCCCAGGCCTCTGAACTTTGAGACAACAGCTCTCCCTTTCTGTTCTGTTCTCAGACCACAAACAACAGCACATCACGGCATCTGAAAGGCTCCCAGCCGGTTGACTATGAGCTTACCTACTTTCTGGAAGCTGCCCTCCAGAGTGCCTACGTGAAAAACCTGAAGAAGGGGTAGGTCGCTGCAGCCAAGCAGAATCTGCACCTTTCTCCTTGGCCAGTGCTTTGATGCTGCCTTAGCTCTGGTCCTGGCGCGTGTGTGTGTGTGTGTGTGTGTGTGTACACTCTCCAGAGAGGATCGAGCCAGGCTGGCACATGTCACATCTTGTCAGACAGGGGTGTGTGGAAGGGCTGAGTTTCAGAAGGCTGCTGAAGCAATACAGGCTATGTTCCTGCGGGGACACCACTGAGGAGGAGGGCAGGAGTGGCTGCCTTCAGCAGGAGAGCGGAAGCCAGGCCTGGAAGGCAGTGTTGAGGGCACAGAGGGAGGGAGCTTGCTTGGAGCTTGCTTGGAGCTGGTCTGCTATAGTCCCCTGTCCACGAGGTGTAGGCAAAGCCATTTTACCTCTCTGGTCTCAGGTTCCCCAGATGGAAAGGCTGATTCTTGCTCATTCTAACTTCCAAGGACTAGGAAAGGGAAAGATGGTGACTATATAGGCCTGGCATCATTTTGGGGTGCCACTGAAGGTGAGGGAGCAGGAAGTTTGCTTTCCTGTCTGATATATTGAGGGCTCCTCATTCTGCCCAGACCCTGGGTATCATGGCGCCTGGGATGCCTGCCTTCGTGGTTTGCTGCTGGGTGAAGCAGGAACCCTTCAGTGAATAGCAGAGGGGTGGCTGGAGTTGGGTGCCAGGCCGGGCGTGGTAGTTTGTGCTGTGCATTGGGTGGCAGTGGCCAGGGAGGGAGAAGCTCCAGAATCAGGAGGGTACTCTGGGGGCAGGTGTCTTGCTGGCCGGCATAGCTCTGAGGCCATCCTACCTGCTGCAAGTCCTCTCTCCAGGGGGCCCAGGGGTTCCTGTCTGTCTCTGCTGCAGGGATTTTGGGCCCCCTCAGCTTCTTCCTCTGCATCCTCCACGGACACTGTGAGCTGGGGCTGGAGGGTGTCATTAGCAAGAGGAGGAGACACATGCTGAGTGCGGCCCATGGGAGGAAAAGCTTGTCACAGGCCTCAGTTTACCTCACTCAGCCCTCATGAGTGGGGAGGCAGGATGGTCCGGAGGTGGGATGACCCAGGGCTAGGGTCTGCAACTTCCTTTCCACTGACTGCTTGGAGGTCTCTGAAACCTGATTTATTTTGTTGAATTTCACTTGATCCATTCTTCTATGACCTGCTTTTGAATAGGTGATTCTTATACATGGTTATCTGTACATTGGGAAGAACAAACTTACTATTTTCTCCTAGTCTGTATTCTCAGCACAGACCATTGTGTGGTTGTGGGTGAAGGTGGTTTCCCCTCACCCACAGCCTGTTCTCCAGCACCAGCTGGGAGGGGTCCCTACAATTCAGTTCAGTTCCTACACTAACTGGCATTAGCTCAGGTCCCACAGACTGTCCCCCGAGACGACTCCCACTTCAGAAGCCAGTTGCCAGTAGCAGGTTACCCATGACATCTGCCTGACTTGGCTACAAATTGGAGGTCTCCACAACCCCTTCTCAGGCTCCATAATTTGCTAGACCAGTTTAAAGAATGAGGACAACAGTTCACTTCCTAAGTTACAGGTTCCTATAGAACATCACAGCTCAGGAATAGCCAGGTGGAAGACACGCATAGCATAGAGGAACGGGCGTGAAGCTTCCGGGCCCTCTCTGAGTGTGCCACGCTCCCCAAGCTCAGAAAACCGGAAGCTCTCCAGACCCCGTGCTGTGGAGTTCTTATGGAGACTTCATTATGTAGTCTTGATTGATTGATTGATTAAACCATTAGCCATCAGTGACCAGCTCAGCCTTCAGCCCTTTCTGGCTCTCTCTTCTGGATAATCACTATTACCATTTTGATGCTTATTTTTCATGTTTCTTTTTGTATAGGTTTTTTTTTTTTTTTTTCCGAAAAACAACAAAAAAAAAAAAGTACAGGCTGCTTGAGGCCTGCCCTCTCCTTCTGGGATTTGACTGTGAGCCTCTGCTGGTCCTGCCCACTCCACTTCCCCATAAAGTTGCCTGCTGGCAGCGGGAGGGCCTCAGCTCACTCCTGAAGGCCAGCACAAGGCTGGGTGGGCCCAGGCACACAAGGGAAAGGTCAGGCTTGGGCTGGGCCCTGGTGTGGAGAGCCACAGGAATCAGGGAGGGGCAGAGGAGGTGGGGTAAGGCCAGGCATCTAGGCTGGCTGGGATCTGCAGGAAAGGGGCCCTGGCCAAAGAAGCATGGGAAGCAGTGGGTTGATGTCTGATTCTTTAGAACAGAATGACCTGTGAATGAGGAAGGGTAGCAGATCTCCAGGAGGAGCAAAGCTGTGTCGTTTTCCAATCTCGGTTTCCAATCTTTGGTTTGGTGTTGTTTCTAGGTGGGCAGGTGCTCTGAGCAGAGCAGACTGACTGGAACCAGGGGTGAGCATTTCCATCCAGTGAGCATCCTGTCCCACCCAGCAGCCTACCCATCAGGGCTATATCCCTTTTGGGGTGTCAGAGGCCACTGAGTTGAAGCCTTCAACTGCCTGGAAGAGAAGGAAGTGGAGTGCCTTGCCCAGAATTTGGAGCACACTTGATGAGGCCACTCTGGGAGGCAGGCAGGTGGCCTCGGGCCTTGGTGGGCCTGTGCCCTCATCATCTTCTCTAACAGCCCTTGTTAGAGTAGGGCTGGAAAGGGGGGTGTGGCACCAGCCAGGATCTTCCAGATGGTGAGAACAGTGTGGGAGGCCAGGCATGATGGCACATCCCTGTAATGCCAGCAGCTCAGGAGGCTGAGACAGGAGGATGGCAAGTTCAAAGCCAGCCTCAGCAACTTAGTGAGGCCCTAAACAACTTAGGGAAACCCTGTCTCAAAAGAAAAAATAAAAAGGGCTGGGGATGTGGCTCAGTGAGTTACCAAAAATCATCACCATCATCATCACCATCATAATCATAATAATAGTGTGAAAGGGCCCAACCCTGAAGCAGGCTGCCTTAGCACTCCCCTCCTGCCCACTGAGAAGGAGAGGGAGACGCGCAGCTTTGCAGCCGCCTCCCAGGATGACTCCCAGTTCTGCTGCTGGAGTCTGAGTGACTGTGGGCAAGTCCCTTGAACTCTCTGAACCCCATGCCCTCAACTGTGAAGTGGGGGCAAGGCCTACTTGGATCGAATCACATGTGAACTCTCACAAGAGCGCCTGATATGTCACAACTGCTTAGAACATCAAAACCAATAGTGTTGTCATTTGTTTTTATTATTTTCATGCAGTCTGTGACTGGACAGGCTACCGGCCCAGGCAGGAACTTATACCTTTTGTTTTTAAATTTCTCAAGTATGAGGCCAGGGAGTATTGGTGTCCCTATTTAGGACCAATGGATCCAGGGGTCCAGGTAGCCAAGGTAGATGGGGCTGGCCACAGCCCTGTACTCCTCAGACCACCCACAACTGTGGAAGGACATGGGGACCAAGGAGCCCAGCTGTACCTGCCCATATCCAATAAAGCAGGTGATTTGTTTTTAGTTTCCGAGCCTCCATTTTGGATACAGTGGGCCAGCAGGCTGATTCCTGTTTTTACTGCCCAGGCAGCTCCAGCTGGGACTGCCATTGCCCTCATCTTGCTGTGCCCTGGTGGAAACCCCTCTGTCTACCCGTTGTGAGCTCCCAGGGATGAATCTGGGACATATATGTGACCCTCAATCCCCTCCTGCAGAGGTTTGGAGGAAGAGCAGGGCTGGACCCTGTGAGGCTGGACCCTGTCAGCACTGTTGGAAGCCCAGTGTGACCTGTGCAAGCTGAACTTGAGCAGTACGCTTGGCTGCCCCCGTTTTTGTAAATAAACCTTTATTAGAGCACAACCACACCCATTTATTCACAAATTGTCTTATGGTGGAGTTGAGTGGTTGCAATTGGGATCTTATAGCAAAACCTATGATATTTGCTCTCTTTATTTGCCCTTTATTAAAACATTTGCTGATCCCTGCACTACAGAGCTTCCTAGCTTAGTAGTCCTCCCTCCCCAGTACTGTGGAAGGCACTAAGGGTGGAGGGGATGTTCTTGTATGTGGGAGCCTTGTGGAGGAGTGTTCATAGGGAGGGAACCATTCTAATTTTAGTGTTCTGTCTCCACTCATCTGATAACTATTTCATATAATAATTCATGCCACTTACTAAAGGCTAACTTTGCACAAAACACTTGTTAAGTGTTGGCCTGTATGTTAGTCCTCCCTGTGAGGTAGGTAGCATCTCTGTCTTTAGATGGGAAACTGAGGCACGGAGAACAAAAGCGACCTGGCCTGAGTGGAGCCAGGATTATGCATGTGGGGCCTGGCTTTTGGAGTTGGTGCTCTTAACCACTGGGCTCCACTGCCCACAGCCGAAGTCCTTTTCCGAGACCCTGCTCCACCCTTGAGTTGGGCACAGCTGAGCGGCTTCCTCTGAGTGTGCTGGTGCTTGGCAGGTGCTGTGTCCCAGCTTCTGATGTGAAAAATCGCGTGGGTGCTTTCACAGCTGGAGGAAGTCAGGGTGGGGCCTGGCAGGTGGAGGTTGCTCTGTGACCCTGAGCTAGTTCTTCCTCCACCCCACTAGCTCAGCTCCCGCCCCTTACAGTCCTGCATGGTGGGGGTGGTTAGGGGGCGGTTCTGGTGAGAGGAAAGGGAGGGAAATCAGCCTGGGGAGGTACTTCTGTTAACTCCCCTTCTGCTTCTGTTAACACCCTCTGCTACAGGTGTCCCCACTTCCACCTCTTTCATTTTCTGAAGGTGTAGTGAAGTTAAGGTGAACATCAAGGTCAGCCAGGAGGGAAGGAGGGAGATGGCATGGTGGGTTATCAGGTACCTGCTGGCTCTACCAGTGCCTGGTGTACAATGCTCTGTGAAGAAGGTTGTGTGGTCCCACTTCACTCACAAGGGGACAGAGGTTTGAAGAGTTGTCACTGGCCCAAGCTCACCCGCTGGGCTCCAGCTGCAGGTCTGGACAGCCTTGAAACCCTTTCTAACGTTTTGGGTGTGGAAGAGAAGTTTGGCTGGCCTGAGGGCTATGTGGGGAGGGACAGGGCCCTGGTGGTGGCTGGGGCCTATGAATGGATCCTTGGGACACAGACTCCATTCTCTTTTTGCCTCTGTGACCCTGAGTCACCATTCTCAAAGGATGGCTCTCTGCCTGCCCTCCCTCCCAGACACGCCTGTTTCCTCTCATTTCGTTCTGTACACTCAGGCTGTGTGGAAGGCCTGGGAGTCGTGTGTGTGTACACGCAGGTGCGTACACACTCAAGGTGCCACGGCAGGAGTGTTAACCAGACGTTACCCCCATAAAAACCTAAGTGATTTCAGTTGCTTTTCTGTTCCTGTAACTCTGCCCCGCCCCTTCATCCTTTTTCTTCCTGAAGCACACATTTCAGTCTTTAAAGCCAAGAAACCAGCTCCACCCCACCCACTCCAACCACAGCACATAAAGAGGAATGGAAATTAATCATCATTTCTTTCCAAGTAAACAGCCCAAACATTTAGTCTCTGAATGTGAGTGGCAGTCCCCAGGACACGTGGCAGTTACTCAGTCCTTCTGTCTGTTTCCAATGGCCCCATCCAGTCCAGAGGTGGCCCCAGAATGTGACAGAGATGTATAAAACGGGTTGCAGTGCCCTGTGCCTGACTGGGCTGTAAATAGTTTCTCTGAGGCTTTCCTCATAACAGTAAGTAATATTTGTTGAGTACTTCCTGCAATGCTTTTCTAGGTAATTCTATGAGGCAGGATCTGGTACAGTCCCTGTTTTACTGAGGAAAGCAGAAGTGGAGTAATTTACTCAAAGTTACTGGCTAATTGATGCAGAGCCAGCGAGCCAGGCACTGAATCTGGGTCTGTCCAGCCCTGTGATGAGCAAGGCCTTGCTCATTACAGAGACCTGGCCCAGCCTCCCACCTGCCCAGCAGGGCTACATCAATGAGCTTTTGTAATGGCATGTTATGGTCCTTTGGTGAAAGTTATATCTTCCTAAGGAAATCACCAGTTCTGGTATTTTTCTTACACATTTATTGTTACTAGGAAGTTAAAAAATGATATAAAGTCTCCTTAGACCAGAGCTTCTCAGTCTCAGCCTTGTTGGCATTTTGAGCCAGATAATTCTTCATTGTGGGGGCTGTCCTGGACATTGTAGGTTTTATCAACATCTCTGACCCTCACCCACCAGATGCCAGGAGCACCCTAACCCCCAAGCGTGACAACCAAAAAGGTCTCCAGACACTGAGAAATGTCCTCGCAGCAGGGGAACTGCGCTGTCTCAGCTTAAGGTGCTAGAAGCAGTTCAGGGATAGGCTGGGACCCAGATACCTGACATCTCCAGGGCAGCCTTGGCAAGGCTTTTAAAGGGCTGTGGAGTCACTTCCTGCCAGTAAAATTGCAACTCTGCCCCTCTGGGCTCTTGGGGTGTTTGGGAAGGTGGAAGAAAGCCCTCCTGGAGTGAGGAGCTTGCAGCCCAGTGGGAGGTGAGGACAAAGCCCAGAGGACAGCCGGCAGTTCCCTCCCCAGCTAGCCTCCGAGTACCCAGTGTGCCAGGCCCCACCCTTAATTGTGGTGCAGCTGTGGACAGGATATATCCCAGTAAAGAAGTTCAGACTGGAGAAGAAAAGAAGGCAGGGAGGTGGTGGTGCTGCCTGGGGCAGGGTGAATCCCAAAGGTGGCTTGGATTCACCCCATGGGCCAAACAAGGTGGAGGTGGGGCGAGGTGCTGCCGAGGGAAGGGAGATGGGGGAGCCTCAGCTCATTCCCACGTGTCTGTGGTGGGCCCAGGGTGGGGCCTGCAGGCCACAAGCAGTATCTGCCCCAGCGTCCAGCCGAGGTCCTCCTATGGAGGATTTGACAGAATTTCAAGAGCGTGGTCTTGTCCCTTGTGCAGAGTGGGTGGCATGTGCCTGAACCACGCAGCTTCCCTCACAGTCTGAGCTTCAGGGAAGCCTGGGCTTCCCTCTTGCTGGCTGAGTCAGAGGCTGCTGCCCCATTGCTCATTCAGTGTGTCTGAGGATTATTAACTTTCTCCAGGGGCCTTGCCCTATCGATCCAGCAGTTAATTTCCCCAGATGACTCCTACCCTCTACTCTGTGGGTGATGACAAGCGTTTCTAACTGAGCTAAATTCCAAAGTGCTTGCCTGAAGGGACAGTCAGAAATTGGGAGGCCTCCATACAAAGGGTGGGGGTTGGAACACCAGGGGGCAGCATCACTTTCCCTCGCTGCCACTGGAGGGCAGCCGTGGACTCTGGTTGGAACCTCACTCCAAGCAGTTCTGTGGCCGCAGGACTGTCTTTCAGGGAGCATCTTTCTGTTGTGTTGAGGGGCAGAGGGACAAGGGGGTAATGGCAGCTGGACCCATCTTGGTTCACCTGCATGAAGCAGCTCCAGGGGTGAGGCAGCAGGGCGCTAGGAGGGGAAGGAGGCCGTGCAGTGCAGTGAAATGCCGGGAAGTTGGTTGTCCCTGTCAGTGGCTCTGACCTCACCCGGACTGAATGCCTGGGCATCTGCCAAGAACAGGACCGAGAGCTGACTCTGCTCCTTCACCCGTCATGGGCAAAGGGCCCTTTCTCTTCATTTTTCCCCCTCCCTCTGCCTACACCCATTCTCTGCTCAAGGTTGTGGTGAGCATGGGCCATGTGCCTTGAACCAGGTGGGCTGTAGATTTTATGCTTGTTCTTTTAAAACAATTTTTTTTGTTTTTAATTAGTAAACATGTGCTCACTGTACCCAAACCAAACAACCGAGAAGGGAGTGAATGTGTTTTCTAAAGCAAGCCCTCTGGGACTGGCAATTGTTCAGTCTCCCTTTCCCTGGTGTGTGCATGTGCCTGGGTGTGTGTGTGTGTGTGTGTGTGTGTGTGTGTGTGTATGCGTGCCCTCCTATGCATGAGCTTACACCTTCTGCTCTTGCCAGCTAGGCAATGAGTGGGAAAGTATGGAAACATCTTCAGAAGCCCAGACTACTATTTGGTGGACCCCCATGAGAGGGTTTGCAGTAAGCAGTAATTTTGTCTTATTCTAGCCATTGGAGGATGCAGGACCAGGGAAGAGCAGGAGATGGATTGTTCTCAGGGGAGTTAAAGGATCAGAATCACCCAACAGTGAAACCTGTGCTATGAGCCCCTGTGTTCTGTACAGTGCTTTGGGTCATGGTGAGACCTCCAGGGCCCACCCCAGCCTCTCTATTAACACACTCTGTGTTTATTGTTGCACCTACCTCCCTACCTTAACCACTGCCCGTCCCGCACCTCAATGGAAAGAAAGAACCCATTGCCTGGGCATCCTCGGTCCTCTGAGCGTATCCTTATTCTGGGGCTGGAGCTGAAGAATTTTAGTTTTTGAAAAGGGTGATTTAGATCTCTGGCAGAGGTGTACAGCTTGCTAACCATTTGAACTTCACCTCACCTTGTCTCCCGATTCAACCCTCCAGCTGTTGGGATCTGCCAACTGGCTGTGCTCTCTCTTCTGGGTTTTGACTGGAAACCTCTCACACACGATCCAGTCCTGAAATGCAAACTTCTGGTTGGGGGACCTCTGGTTGGGGTCATGTGCACCAGCATCTGTTTAGATTCCTTTCAGTGATGAATTCCATACAGTTTCTCCTTCTCTGTTTCAAATCAAAGCAGTTCCCCTAAGTAAAAAGTCATCAAGCACCCACTGTGTGCAAAACACTTTGCAGAGCTCCAGGTAAATAAGGAGTGTGGCTAACTTAACAAGACTGCAGGCTTCTTGCAGGCAAGGCCACACACAAGGTATTCATCCATTCATTCAGTCTCTTAACTTATTCCACGAGTGTTTACTGACTGCCTTTTGCCACCAGGGCTGATGACCAGGTACTTGGTATGCAATGGGCACTTCGTAAAGACTTTGTAGATGAAGTTAAGTCATCTAACTCCAGGAGTTCTGGAGTTCAAATGGCCAGGAGAGGAGAGCGGAAGTGCTCCAGGTGGAAAGACTGGTGCTGACCTTCTCAGGGTCTCCAGGTTGAAAGGGAGTAAAATCTGAGCCCTTGGTGGCTGCTGTAAGCCTGCTGCTGCCATTGCTAAAGGTCATGACCTGTGAAGGAGGTGCCTCCTTCCAGGCTTTACTTTCCCCACTGGGGATTTATTAATTCAGCCACAATTTCTTGGGGTCTTCTTTATACCAAAACCCTTTGCACTTGTGCTGGGACAATGGGGCCTGCTGGCCTCACTCACCTCATCAGAAACCACAAAGACTGAATTGGGAGAAGGGCTTTGAAAAATGCATGCCACCACCTGCTGCTGGTACAGGGACTGGAGGAGCAGGCCACCCCCCTTCAGTCCCACCTGGAAGCCTCCCTGAGAGAGCTGTTGTCCTTGATCCATCACTGCATGCATCTCTCTCTCTCTCTCTCTCCCCCTCTCTCCCTGCTTCTGGCCAGTCGGGCTTACTTTAGTTGGAATAAACGGCTTCCTGGCTTCTCCCCACGAAACCTGTTTCTGGGCCAGGATTTGTTTGAGGCCCTGTTTGGATATTGTTAAAAGTGGGCAGCTTGGCTCAGAAAGGTCAGCGGGAGAGACGAGAACAAAGAGATCTTTCAAGCTCGCCTCTCAGGAGGCAGCCAGAAATGCTCGGTGAAGCCCCGCTCCACCTGGCACAGGCAGCTTTCGGCCTGGGCCAGGGTTGCTCAGGCTGGTGGCCATCTGGGGTGCTTAAGAAGCCCTGCCTGTTTTTTTTTTTTCTCGGAGAGGTAAGCTGAGGCAGGGGGGCATCCCCAGTGTTGCAGAACAGGGCTGGGATCCCACATCTCCGCCTTGCAGCCCTGGCCACTGGAACCTCTGTGTGTGTGTTTTTTTGTTTTGTTTTAGGGACGTTCAACAAAAACTGAGATTTGCCCAAAACATGCCTGAGGGTGATGATTTGCTTTGCTATAGAATTCCTGGGAGCTTATTTAGATGCCAAAATTCCCTTGTAAGTTTAAAAATAATGAGACACAACTTTTGGGACACAGGATCTTGTTACATGCAGCGCTGACTCCTTACTTGTGCATGGGGGGGGGTAGTCAGGATCCCCCCCACAACCCCCCAGCCCCCAGGTGGTGCTCTTCTGCTGGTCCAGGGGTGATGCTGATATAAGGACTGAAGGCTGGGCTCTCCTGGCAGTGGAAAAGAGAGGTTGATCCTTACAGTGGAGTGGGGAGAAGAGGCTGTAACCACCCTTGGCTCCAGCCTCATTGTAGCAGCCTGGGCCAGGCTGCCAGGGAGGGGGCTGGCAGGTGGCCCACAGAGTGGAAAATCACCCGAGGTCCAGGCAACTGTTGGCGTCTTCTGGACCACAGGGCCCTGGGCAGCCTCAGGGACAGCCTGCCCCGGCCCTTGGCTGTTTGACCTAGTTTCTGGCATTGCTGTTCTGTGGACTGGGTTCCCATGACCAGCCATCTCCCCTCTCAGCTGGGAGCTCCTGCAGTCTTGTCTTTATTCTTTTCCCTTGTGATGGCTGGTGCCACCCTGTCCCCACAGCTGACTGAGCCTGGCCTATGGCCTACTGTCCATCTCTGGCTTCTGGGACTGAGGGCCTCTATGGGACTGAAGGATCTCTACTGCCAACTTTTCCTCTTCAGTCTCGTGGGGGCCTGCAGGCCTGTCCCTGGTCTTGGATCATTTACCAGGGAATCCTCGTATGTGCCCTATGGGGCCAGGGTTGGTAGGAGACAGATGGACACAAAGCTGGAGGATTCCCTCATGAACCAGGCACTCCTCCTACCCCCCCCCCCCAGTCATTAGCTCCTGAGCTTCCAGGCAAAATAATAAAAGTTAAAGCATCCATAATATGATCTTTAAAATATAAATTAGGAGAAAGGAAAATAATGTTTAGTGAGCCTCTCCCACATGCTTGGGCATGCCTGGGCTTTGCATCCATCATCTTCCTGACATCTTTCTCTGAGGAGATGGGGAATCCTCCTACAGACAGGAGTTAGGACTCACTGAAGCCACCTCATGTCCCTAAGAGTGAAGGTTGCATCTGGCTGCAAAGCCCTTGTTTCCATGTCAGATCGTCTCCTGAAAACTGGCTTCTTAGACAAGGAGAACTAGAGGGTGCTGGGAGTCATCTAAGCCATTAGTTCTCAACCTTGAGTGTCCATCAGAACCCGCTGGAGACTTGATGGAACCCAAATCGCACTTCCAAGTTCCTGGGACACTACTGATGCTGTTAGTACAGGGACCAAGCTTAGAGAACCTCTTTTCTACATTTTCATTTTTCAGAGTATGGGACAGGTACCTCTGGTGATACGCAAGGTGATTTCAAGTGACAGGCACTAACTTAAAAAACAGCTCTGTAGCTTAGTGGTAGAGCACTTGCTTAGTATGCATGAGGCCCTGGGTTCAATCTCCAGTAATTTCTGTGTTTTAATATCTGTTGGTGAAATTTAAAATAAATAAATAAAAACAATGGGTACAACACACCCATGATTTCAGGTATTTTTGGGTAAGGTGAGATATATACTGAAGTAAAAAGAAGTACTACATAAGTAATACTAGTGATGAGCACATGATGGGAAATTGGGCACGTGGGGGTATGCAGACGACAAATTCAGGGGGACACTGAGCTTAACAGAGGGCCTTGTGTTCTAGACAAGGAGACTGTAGCCCACAGAGGCCAGCCTGCCCCTCAGCTGTCAATAACAGCACCTAGACTTGAGCTGTTTCTAAGGAGGTTAATGTTCCCTTTCCTGCTTACCTCTTAAGAGCACGAGGCAGAAGAGCACGAGGCAGGCAGGGGAGATCATGACTCTGACTCTGCCCCAGGGATCTTTGTCTCCATTCTCGGCCTAAAATGAAGGCTGAGAATGTTAGCAGTTTTATAATGTTAGCAGTGTGCATATTTTTTTCTTGTCTGAAGCCAGAGCTTCCCTGAAGGCAAAAGACTTGCTTCTGCAAACTTACCCTTCTATAGTTTCTAGATCCGAAGGCCCCCAGGAACTGAGAGAGTTGAGGGGCTGGCTGGTGACCCTCTGTGATCTTTGCTATTTTTTTTTTTTTTTTTTGGAACCGGGATTGAACTCAGGGACACTAGGCCACTGAGCCACATCCCCAGCCCTATTTTGTATTTTATTTAGAGACAGGTCTCACTGAGTTGCTTAGGGCCTCGCTAAGTTGCTGAGGCTGGCTTTGAACTCGCAATCCTCCTGACTCAGTCTCCCAAGTTGCTTGGATTACAGGCATGCGCCACCACGCCCAGCTCTTTGCTATGTTTGCTGGACTGGCAGCCCTAGCTTTCTCTTTGTGGTGTGACCAGGGAACCCCCTGAGCAGATGAGCAGGGTCGTGCATCTCCCACCTGCACGCATGCCGTGAGCAGGAGTTGTGATGGAGCTGAATTTAGGAACTTGTGGGACCCGAGCCCCACCCTCAGGAGGCCACAGTGTGCCAGGGTAAACCTGCAATGACCTCAGGGTGCCATATTTGCTTCAGAAGAGGAATTAACAGCCAGCCAAAGCGAGCTTGGGGAGGGACCTGGGAGGCCTTGGTGGAGGAAGTGGTGCTGTACCTAGTTTTTGAAGGCTCATGAGGGAAGAGGCTGTTGAAGACAGTGGAGAAGCCATTGCCAACACTTGATATCCAGAACTGGTTGTTCAGGAGATGGAGAAGGTGGAAGGGGTGGCCTGATGGTCCCAGAAGGCTGTATTGAAGGCCTAGACAGGGGACTGCAGAGGAGACTGACCTGGGAAGGATGCAGATGGCCTCTGTGTGCCATCTGGACACTCCAAGGGTGCTGGGAGTTGCTTTCCAACTGCAGGACGCAACCCAACAGTGGGTTGCAAGATGGACCGTGTGGACTGCAGCCAGCATTTCCAAAAGCAGAGTAGGGGAGAGGTAAAATAGAAGATATCAGAGTCAACCGCACATAGTGGAGATAAGTAGTGTGCCGAGGAACTGCAGTGTTAAGTGAGGAGGGCCTGTGTGAACACAGGCCTGCAGTATGAGACTTGCTTCTCACTATGGGTCACACTGTAACAACCCTAAAAATTATGTCAGTGCACCGAGGGCTGACCAGAGGGAGTGTACTGGCTGGCGTGGCCATCAGGCCCAAGGTGAGGCAGACCAGCCTGGGCCTGGTGATGGAGATGTAGAAGTGAGGACAGGTTCCAGCTTGAACCTGGTGCAGAATTGAAGCTGACTCAAGTCCAACAACCCAGGGGCACTTGGGCCACAGTGTGACACCTTGTTTGCAATACTCAACCTTGGTATCCTTCGGTGGTGAACCAGAAGCCCAAGTTCCTAGAGGCTTTGAGAGAGAAGGAACCTCCTTCCTCTTTGCTTGTCCATGTCCAGGGCCTCCAGGGACCTGGAGTTCCAACTCTGGCCTTTCATTTCAGTAACTGGAGGTGTTCAAAGAAAACTCAAGCAGGCAGGCTCCTCCTTGGATCTGTAGACTTGATGAGGGTATCTGTGGGACCAGGGCTGGTAATGACCCTGTTTCTGTCTCCCTCTGTCCAGGAACATTGTGAAGGGCATGAGGGAACTCCGGGAGGTTCTGCGGACTGTGGAGACCAAAGCAACGCAGAACTTCAAAGTGGTAACGTGGCTGCTGGCTGTGGCTGTTTTTTTCAGGGGTCAGTTTCAGTGGGAGACAACAGAAGTGCTAGCAGGCAGCCCCTGGCCCAGGGATGGCAGTGTGTCATGCGCAGGTGCCTACCTGCCCCTGCTCGCGGCAGACATTATTAATCATCCCCATGGCTCTTCCCAGTGAGCCCGAGAAGCACCCTAAGTCCTCCTCACCAGAGCCCAGTGGTAGCCCTGAGCGTCTACTGCCATACCATCCCTAGCAAACCTGTCCTAGCAAGGCCATATCAGTAATTCTCAGGAATTTGTTTCCTAACAAATATCCTTGACTTTGCTTTCTCACCCCGACTCAGGCCTGCCTTCTTTGGTCTTAATTTATCTAAAGTCATGACCACAGGTGCTCCACTGGAATTTTTGGTCACTTATAAGAATCTTAGCCTGGCTCCTGGCTACCTGTGCCTGTGCCCTCCTGCCTTTCTCCACCTCTTTTAAGGGCTTGCAGGGTGCTCAGAGCTGTGCTGGACTACCTGGGGTCAGGAGAAGGGCCAATGAACCTCCAGTCTAGGAGAGGAGAGAAAAGATGAAGTAGAGCTACCAAAGGCCAACGGAAAAAATGGGGCAGCCTCAGTGCTGGAAGACCGACCGAAGCAAGGAGGCCCCTTAGGAGTAGAGAGGCAGCACATTGCAAGTCGGGCAGATTGACCAGTGGGTGGAGGGCCATCTAGGTGAGCCAGGGGAGAGCCCTTGTTCCCAGGTCTGAGTTCCTCCCTCTCTGCCAGATGGCGGCCAAGCACCTGGCGGGGGTCTTGCTGCACTCCCTGAGTGAGGAGTGCTACTGGAGCCCCCTGTCCCACCCTCTGCCGGAGTTCATGAGCAAGGAGGAGAATTCCTTCGTCACACAGGCCCTGAGGAAACCTCACCTCTATGAAGGAGACAAGTGAGTTCACCTCCCCTGCTGGACCACACCAGTCTCCCCCTGCGCACAGAGTCTGCTTGCATTGGCAGCTCCTCACTCTGCCCTGCGCCCTCCCAGTCTCTCCCCTGCACAGGGCCGGGCAGGCTCTTTAAGGATAGGGGTTGGGTGCAGGGAGAATCCTACAAGGCCCAGAAGCCAAACACATTATCTGATGGTTACCTGCCTTCCTGATACTCTTGCCTACACACCCCTTTCTTATTTGTGCCAATAAAGATGGGTTCTGGGGCCAACAGGAAGAGCTTCTTCCTTGCCCAGCTGCTTCAGGCAGTGCCGGGGGCTGGGAGGGCCATGTCTTGCCCAAGAGCATCTGCGGTCTTTCAGATCCATAACTCTGGGGCATGTTAAAGAGTTGCATGTGGTATCTGGTGCCTGTGAATTATGCAGGAGAGAGTCACCTTACCAGACTGATGCTCACTCAGGGCAGAAGGTTGTGCGGTGGGCCAGACCATTGGTGAGGGCTGGGCTGGAGCCAGGGCTGCTGTTTGTCTTTCAGCCTCTACTGCCCCAAGGATAACATCGAGGAGGCGCTTCTGCTGCTGCTCATCAGTGAGTCCATGGTAAGCCCCAGGCACCTCTTGGGGCCTCTGATCCTGGGGCGGGTCTTATGGAGCTTAGGCAAAGGCCACCCACATCCTGGCCAAGCTCTGCCTCCCAGGGATGCACCTAATCAGGGAGCATCTTGGCCCTGCTCCCCCATACGGAAGGTGAGTCCAGGTTCTTAGGCTTAGGTTTGGCTGCACAGTCTGCTTTGGGAGGCCTGGTCTCTGTCCCCAAATGGGTAGGTACTGAGTGTCCTCCTCCTCTGGGGTTGCAAAAGATGATTATTACAAGTCAACAGTTGGCCTCAAGCAGTGCGGGTGCCAAGTCCTGTGACAGACACAGGAGCGCAGCAGGGAGGAAGCAGGAGGACTGTGTGCTTTGGAGGCAGGAGGCCTGGGTTCAGGTTCCAGCTCTGCCCTTGTTAACTGAGGGCCAAGGGCAAATCACTCAGTCTCTTTCTCAGTTTCTTCCCTATAAGATGATAGTAACTCAGAGGTAAGTGGATGGAATTCGTGCGTTCCCACAGCAATTCTTGATTACTTGCCTTGTGCCTGACCCTGTTCTAGATGCCAGAGTTGCTGCAACAACCAAAAGAGAGAAAAGTTGGTGCCCCAGTGGGAGCTTACAATCTAGTGAGGGAGGGGACAATAAGTTAATAATCCCAGCATCCAGGGTATCTGTGTATGCACGCTCTGGAAAAATAAGGCAGAGGCGGGGGCGCTGGACAAATCACGCATGAAGTTCTGTTTAGACTTTGTCGTAGACCCATTTTCCATGTCCTAGGCCAGGGGAATGAGGCAGGCAGCATTTTCCTGGCACCCGAGTGCTTGCAAGGCACCACAAAGGAGCATCATAGTTGGGTGATTAGGAGGTGGTGAGATATGAAGGATGGACTGGACAGGTCTGAGGAGGACATGGTAAGGACAAAACCAAGTACAGAGGCATATGTCCCTGTGGTTGGGTCCAAGTCCTCCACCTGGGTCTGTCAGAGCTGGTGAGGCAGGACCACTGGATTGAGGAATAGGTTTTCTAAGACAGTGCATTTGAGAGCAATGTGCAGAAGTGGCACTTTGGCACATGCCTGATACCACAGCGGCTCAGGAGGCTGAGGCGGGAGGATTGTGAATTCAAAGCCAGCCTCAGCAACTTAGTGAGATCCTGTCTCTAAATAAAAAATAAAAAGGGCTGGGAGTGTGGTTCAGTAGTTAAGCACCCCTGGGTTCAATCCCTGATACCAAAAAAAGATAAGTGGAGATTAAGAACAGGACCCCTTGATCTGGGTCCCTAAACAACCAGAAATGAATGTTCCTTTGGACTTCTGGGAGGGACAATGCTAGGGCTTGTTAGGGAACTTTGATGGATGCGTTGTGTCTGGCTCCACAGGTCTCCTGGCAGGTAGACAGCAGGACCATGGGGCAGAGACACTCTTTCCTCTGCCACTTCAGGTCCCCTTTGGGTCTAGAAGTCCCCATGTCCGGGCATTTGATGGGTATTTGATGTGGCATGTCAGCTGGCCAGGCGTCCTGTAGGGTGTTCTGGAGGCATGCTTGTGAGGTGGGTAAGTGCTGTTTAGGGGAGGGAACCTAGCTGGTTAGCCAGATGTGGGGGTGGCAGTGCCAAGTGCCAGGTCCAGTGTTCACAGGGTTCAATCCCCAGTCCCCCCAGAAAGGCAGTGGGCCTTTCACAGGAAACACTGAATACCAACAGGTTCCCATTTTACAGATGAGAAAAATACGTGCCTGGATAGGTGTATTTCTTGATCAAGGTCACATATTAATAAGCCTTGTGGTCATGATTCAGTCTACATCCATCTCCCTAAAAAGCTTCTAAAAGTGCAGGTCCCAAGGTGAGCTCCTGATTTCAATCTTGATTCTTATCCCTTGCCACCTGCTCTGATCCTTGGTTTTCTCAACTATGAAAGGGTCACCCGGAGAGATAATTTTGAGGATTGAATGCATCAAGTATTAGAGAGGACTTTGCAAGCAGGGACATGCCATTGTCAGTGTAACCATGGCTCTCATTTTCTCTAAGGCAGGGTTTGAGGCTGGGCTCTGTCCCACTAACCCATGTTCTATAACTTTGACTTGATCAGGGCTCCCAGGACCAGATCCCTTAAGGTTATTTTGCCCCCTTACCTAAAGCTGCCCCAAATCTCCAAATGTAGAGTGACCTTATTGGTAAAATGTGGCCCACACTTGAAGCCAGGTGAATGCTCCTGAATATGTGCCTTCCTTCTAATTAGCTCTTTTCAGTTTTGCAATAGAGAACATGTCTGGCTGACCTGGCGGGGAGACTCAGGGGTCCTAGCTGGCTGGCCTGGTGCTGTCCTGGGAAATTGCTGCAGTAGTTTGCAGGGTACTGGGAGGAGGGACTGCCACAGGGTTGTCTAGTTTGTTTCCTCTTGCCCATACCCAGCCTGTCAATCATGTGGAAATTTGGGGACAAAGCATTGTCAATGGACTTAGTTTTAGTATCTCATCTACAAAGGCCTTTCCTTCTCCATTCTAAATATGGCCTCTGTGGCTTGGAGATATTTCTCAGAAACCAGACCTGCCTTCCTTCCTGCCTTTGTCTTACGTCATCCTTCCCTCCGGTCACATTCTTGAGCAACCAGAGAGCTAGGTGTGGGTTCCACGACACCAGCCCCCTCCCCAGGCTCCTGCTCTGACCCCTCAGGTGAACCCCAGTGTTCCATGAACTCTCAGTCTGATCTCATGTGCCTGCGGGATTTTCCTCATCTCTCTGATGTTGGCTGGGTTCAGTTGCAGATGACAGGCTTGGGAGAAACCTCTAGAAAAGCAGCTGGCATCCTTGGCTGCTACTCGGGTTCTGCCAGTGATGCAGAATTCCTTTCACTGCAGTGAAAGCTGTTCCCACAGAGCCATAATCATCATCACTTCCCCACTTCTAGGATGACCAGAGCAGCTGCTCCAGGGGAGGGTGTGTGTAAGCTTTCTGGGCACAGCACCCTTGTTTGTGGCTTGGGACTCAGAGGAGTAGCTACATGGGATAAAGTCTGGTGCCTTGGATATGGTTTTGTTAGGCATTTGTTACGCATAAACGTGTGATCAGAATGAATAAGGAAGCTCTTGAAAGGCAAGGTAAATAGAAATTAACAAATGTAGTGGTGTATGCCTGTAATCCCAGTGGCTTGGGAGACTGAGGCAAGAGGATCACAAGTTCAAAGCCAGCCTCAGCAACTTAGGGAGGCCCTAAGCAACTTAGGGAGAACCTAATTCTAAATAAAATATTTCTTAAAAGGGCGGGGATGTGGCTAAGGGGTTGAGTGCTCCTGGGTTCAATCCCCAGTACAAAAAGAAAAAAAGAAAAGGAGGGAGGGAGGGAGGGAAGGAAGGGAAGGAAAGAAAGAAGGAAGGAAGGAAGGAAATTACAGATGCTTTCATGGAAGTGCAGGGATTTGAGTTATAACTGATTCAAGGTTTATTTTAGAATTAAGTTTTGTGACTTTGGGGCCAAAAGAACATTTTAAAATTCATTCACCCACTTTCCATTCATCCACTGATCTACCCACTCATTCATACATACATATATACAGCCACCCACCATTCATCCACCCATCCATCCATCCATTCATCCACTCACCCACCCACCATCCATCCACTCACCTACCCACTCGCCATTCATCCATCTAATCTTGTTTGAGCAGCTAAAACAGACCAAACCGTGCTCAACACTGTAGGTAACAGGGATGAGCAGTTCACTGTCCTGTCCCCAGGATCTTCCCACCCAGTGCAGACCAGAATTACCAAGCAGCTGAACCCCAAATGCAAATGCTAGTGGTTTTTTGTTTATTTTTATGATGCTGGGGATTGAACACAGGGCCTCACACATGCTAGGCAAGTGCTCTTCCACTGAATTATATCCCTAGCCCTATTTATTTTATTTTACTGAGACAGGGTCTTGCGAAGTTGCTCAGGCTGGCCCCTAACTTTCAATCCTCCTGCCTCAGCCTCCTGAGTAGCTGGGATTATAGACATGCACCACCACATCCAGACAAATTCTAGTTTTTGCAAGAACTATATATCAAACCAGTCTGATTTTCTTAGACAGTTGAATAACCAGTAGATAGGGCAACCTTTGTCTTTTCCAAAATATTGATCCAGAGCATAAAAATATGTGCTGAAGCAAACTGAATCCATAGACCTTGTTTTCATTCAACTGGGAAAGAAGTCACTGCCAGTTTGCTCTCTCAGAAAGAGAAAGGGCATGGCAGTCTGGTGTGGAGTGAGGGTGAGTATATGGATACAGCCCTGGAGACTGCGACCCTGCCAGGATAGCAAACTCACTTTATGCCGTACCTGTGCTGGGTGTCTGGAGATCTGAATCTTGAATTTGCCATTCATATCCTATGTGGCCTGTTAAAGTTTCTTACCTCCCTGAACTTCAGTTTTCTCATTTATAAAATGGAGCTAATAGGCCTCTTCTAGCAGGCATTTGGTGGGATCAAATTAGGAAATGATCCCAAAGGTGCCCGATCCATTTTTGTTGTTCGATATGTATGTTTGTCCTGAAAAATACTTAAATAGATTCCAATTTAGTCGGATTTTTTGTTTGTTTTTAGAACATATGTGTTCTGATATGGTTGAAATGTTGAGGATACTATTCAGTTTGTAGGGTTTTCTTTGTTGTTTGGGGGATTTTTTTTTTTTTTTTTTTTTGTGGTGTTTTGCTGGGGATCGAACCCAGGGCCTTGCACAAACTAACCAAGTGCTCTACCATGCATGTGTGTGTGTGTTTAAGGACTCTGCTGAGCTACAACCCCCGCCCATGCGTGTGTGTGTGTGTGTGTGTGTGTGTTTAAGGACTTGGGCTGGGTTCCAGTTGGGAGTCAGAAGATGAGACAGATTGTTCTAAGTTTTGGCATCTGGTTTGCTGTAACACAAGGCCCTGCTCTGCTGACGGCTGTGATGGGGAAGGGGCTGGTAGCCTGGCAGCTTGCAGTCTTGATTCAGTAGTGGTGGGAGAGTCTCTCGTTGGCTGCCAGGAAGAGCTGTGATTTCTGCCATGGGAGCCCGCTGCGGCAGGCACACGGGGGCTGGCATGCGCCTAGCCCAGGTCGCTGGGTAGATGGAACACGTCACAGTGCATGTTATTTCTTGGCTCTGTGGACTGGCAGCTCAAAAGCCGGTGGTAATTATGTCTGCCAGTGGGGGACAACAGCAGGAGTGGAACATTGACAGCAACCTCCAGAGAGGGGGTGGCACTGGGCACGGATGCTGCTGGGAGGCTTCTTTCTAGGGTGATTGTTGGGGGTGTCAGCAGTAGGTCCTGAGGCTCGGTCCTTGGCCTGTGGATAGCTGTCTCTAAGAACAGGGCCAAGCAGGCCTTCCACACACTGCCAGAGGAGCACGCTCTATGCAGAGAAGCAGCACCTGAGGCCTGACTGGGAAGCCTGGCCTGGCCTGTGTTTTGCTTTCCCCACCCCAACCCCACCCCGGACTGGTGCACAGGCCAGGCAGGCATGCTACACTGAGCTACCTTCTCAGTCTTGCTTTTGTTTTTTCTTAAGCAAAGCCAACCCAGCTTCTCTGGTGACATGAATAAAGCTATTGGACACTTCCCCAGAGGCACCTGGTAGCAGGGAAAATCCGGGTTCTAATCCGGGTCTCCACCACCTATCTGTATGTGTTGGTCAGCTGACTTGCTCCCTAGGCCTTACTCAGTCTTCTCATCTGTAAAATACTATGGTAATACCCAAGAAGGCTGTTTTGAGAATGATGTCATTTAGAAATTTCTCCCTTTTCTTTCTCTTAGACTGGAGCCCTGTCTCAGTCTAGGATTAGAGAGGAGAAACAGGGCTGGGCAGAGGTGAAGGTCAGTGTCTGAGCCCTGCAGCCAGCAGAGGCTAGGAACTGAGTTTGCACCTTGCCAGATCAGAAGGAACAGGCAGAAGAGCCAGGGCAGTGAGGGCTCAGGCAAGCAGCAGGTCTCGGACTGGCCATTGGAGATTGGAACTCAGCAACCTCATCTGGAAATAGGGGATTATTACTACTGGCTTCATGGAGTTACTGTGAGGCCAGATAAGACGATGGGCATGAGAATTCAGCTTCTAAAAGGGTAATGCATAGCGCACATCGAGGGACTGCTCTTGGGACTGCTCTTGGGACTGCTCTTGGAACGTCTCATCTGCCTTAGGTTTCAGGTGGGCAGCCTGGGGAAATGGAGATTCCCATATTTGCCTCATGGATACTTGTCCAGAGAGCAGAAGTGTGTCCAGCTGGCAGTGTGAGCTGCTGGGTGAAGGGGTTTGGGGGAGGAGCGTTGGCTTCCTCTTCTGGGACCACCAGAAGCTTTAAGAGAACTGCTCTGGGAGAACTGCCAAAGGGACAAAGGCTGGAAGCAGGGACAACCATGGAAGCTGTGCTTGGGATTAAGTGCACGGCTTAAACAAGAGCATTCCCCGAGACAGGGAGCCTGGGTCTGGGCACAGGGTCCTGGCAGTGAGCGCCAGGCAGGGAGAAACCCTGGGGGAATATTCTGCCATTATCCCAAGAGCAGTACAGAGGAGGGTGGCGGGGAGGCAGTTGAGTGGCTTTGTTACTTTAAGGGTGCCAGGCGCATTTCATGTGTGACTCCATTTGATCTGGAGGCTCTCCCAATGAAAGTCAGAATCTGAGGCCTTGTAAATGATGGAAGGGAAAGAGAGCGGGGACTCATTCTGTGCAGGCCGTTGCAGGAACCTGGGGCCTGTGTGGCTTGAGGGCAGTGAGCTAGGGAGGAGGAAGTGGGACAACCAGGGACTCTGCAAGCCCTGTAGTGTCTGAGGCCCTGGCCACAGAGTTTTGCTCGGGCTGCTGAGCTGCACATGAATTCCTACTCCTTTGTGGCTTCACCCACCAGCCCCCACAACTTCCTTCTTTGTGCTGGTTTCCCCCACCCCGCCCTGTTACCATGGTTACATACACAGGCTGCCCAGCAACCACCGGGTTTCAAGGCAGCCCTGCCCCAAAGCCATA
>JAJEJO010053149.1:85697-123612 GCA_020662805.1 Glaucomys volans | reverse complement strand
AATCTACTCCTACTGTCCCTCCTCCCCTGACTCACCAAAGCAGAACAGAGCAGGTCAGCCACTCCACCCCACCAGCTTGTCCAAGGCCCCTGGGAACTGAGGTCTTGCACACAGGGGCAGGTTCTGGAGTCATGTCCCTGGCTCTTTGGCTGCACCGCTGGTCTGAGATCAGCTGGGAGTAGTTGACTGCAGAGCAGTGGTCCTTCCTTGTGTCCTGGGTTAGCAGAGAACACTCTCCTTCTCTAAGTCACTGTGCAGTGGTTTTGATGAGGGATTGGGCTCCCTACGAATTTGCATCACTGGGATCCTTAAGAAATGATGCTTTTCCAAAGTCTTGTTGTCCCTTTCTGTGCCTGGGGTGGTGGGGAAATGTGAGGATGGTGCAGGAAATGCCAGTAGGGAGGAAATACATTTAGAATCCTTCTCCTGCCTGGCCCAAGTAAATTGGAAAGGGTTTATTAGTGGTATCAACTGGTAGGTGCATCCATAATCAGGGATGGTATATCCTGAGCCTTAATTTGCCTGGGACTTGACTGCTTTTAGATGGCACATTGTAGATGTAAGATAATTCAGGGTATATGTTCATAAACAGGTTTTGAACCACATAAAATGTTTTTCTTTTTCTTTTCATTTTTGTTTTTGTGCTATTGGGCATTGAACCCAGGGGCACTCTACCAATGAGTTACATCCCCAGTCCTTTTTGTTTTGAGACAGAGTCACACTAAGTTGTGAAGGCTAACCTTGAACTTGTGATCCTCTTGCCTCAACCTCCGAAGTAGCTACAGTGATGTTTTCTTCAATTGAGGCCAGTAGGTGCTTTATCTCCTTACCTATTGATATGGTGTGTATTGGTTGATAGGTTTTGTGATATTGAACTACATGTGAGTCTTTCAATCTTTCAACCCTTATGGATATGAGGGACAGACAAATGTCTTCTTTTGTTGATGTTTATGTGCATTGTATGTTTGTACGAACTTCGAGGACAAAGTCCAGAATGGCTTTGGATGGTAGGTATGGGGCACTAAAAACAGGTGCTGACATTTTCCTCCTTCACCGTACAACATGCCTTTATTCCCATGGCAAACAGTGTCTCCTGCTGTATACACCTCCGTTCTTAGTGCGTGATATATTTTTAAGCAAGACATACAGCTTCTCAGTTAAAGATTACAGTTCATTGTTTTGAATTTGCTTAGGTTAAGGCATCTGAACAAAGTTTACAACCTTCCAAAATAGACTGAAGAGTGCTAGACATAGCACTCAACCCCTGAGTCAAATCCCCAGCCCAGAAGACAGCTTTGCATTATGAAATCACATGAACATTTTTTAAATAATTGTGAAACACCCTCTTTAAAATACTGTCTTAATGCTTTCAACTAGTACAATAAAATACTATAAACAGTATTTATATATTTATATATATTATATTTATATATTTATATGTAAATATATTCATATGTATATAAATATATATTTATATTTATGTTTATATATATATTTATATATATTTATAAACAGAAATCTATTTCTAGCAGTTCCAAAGTCTGAGGTTCAAGGTGAAGGAGTCCACTGATGTGGTATTTTGTGAGGGTGCTCTTCCTGGCTCAGAGAAGATAATTTCTTTTGCAACTCCATCAGCAATATAAAAGTGTGCCTTTTCCCCCACAGCCACTCCAGCATCTATTATTGTTTGCATTCTTGATAATAACCATTCTAATCGGAGTAAGATGAAATCTTAGAGTCGTTTTAATTTGCATTTCTCTGATTACTAGAGATGTTGAACACTTTTTCCTATATTTATTGATCGCCTGTTCATCCTCTTCTGTAAAGTGTCTGTCCAGATCTTTGGCCCATTTATTGATTGGGTTCTTTGTATTTTTGGTGTAAAGTTTTATAAGTTCTTTAGAAATTTTAGAGATTAGTGCTCTATCTGAAGTGTGTGTGGTAAAGATTTTCTCCTACTCTGTAGGCTCTTTTCGCATTATTGATTGTATCCTTTGCTGAGAAAAAGGTTTTTAGTTTGGGTCCATCACATTTATTGATTCTTGCTTTGATTTCTTGTGCTTTGGGAGTCTCGTTGAAGAAGTCTGATCCTAAGCCAACATGATGAAGATTCGGGCCTACTTTGTCTTCTATTTGGTGCAGGGTTTCTGGTCTAATTCCTAGATCCTTGATCCATTTTGAATTGAGTTTTGTGCAGGGTGAGAGATAGGGGTTTAATTTCATTTTACTGTATATGGATTTCTGGTTTTCCCAGCACCATTTGTTGAACAGGCTATCTTTTCTCCGTTGTATGTTTTTGGCTCCTTTGTCTAGTATGAGGTAACTGTATTTTTGTGGGTTTGTCTCTGTGTTTTCTATTCTGTACTATTGGTCTGCCTGTCTGTTTTGGTGCCAGTACCATGCTACTTTTGTTACTATTGCTCTATAGTAGAGTTTAAGGTCTGATATTGTGACACCTTCTGCTTTACTCTTTCTGCTCAGGATTGTTTTGGCTATTAAGGTCTCTTAATCTTCCAGATGAAGTTCATGATTGCCTTCTGTATTTCTATGAGGAATGTCATTGGAATTTTAATTGGAATTGAATTGAATCTGTATAGCGCCTTTGGAAGAATGGCCATTTTGACAATATTAATTCTACCTATCCAAGACCATGGGAGATCTTTCCATCTTCTAAGGTTATCTTCAATTTCTTTAGTGTTCTGTAGTTCTCATTGTAGAGGTCTTTCACTTCTTCTGTTAGATTGATTCCCAAGTTTTTTTTTTTTTTTTTTTTGAGGCTATTGGGAATGGAGTGGTTTTCCTAATTTCTCTTTCAGAGGATTCATCACTTATGAAAAGAAATGCATTAGATTTACGCATATTGATTTTATATCCTGCTACTTTGCTGAATTCATTTATTAGTTCTAGAAGTTTTCTAGTGGAGTTCTTACATTGCTGGTGGAGTTGCAAATTGGTCCAGCCACTCTGGAAAGCAGTGTGGAGATTCCTCAGAAAACTTGGAATGGACCCACCTTTTGACCCAGTTATCCCACTCCTTGATTTATACCCAAAGGACTTAAAATTAGCATACTACAGTGACACAGCCACATCAATGTTTATAGCAGCTCAATTCACAATAGCTAGACTTTGGAACCAACCTAGATGCCTTTCAACAGATGAATGGATAAAGAAGCTGTGGTATTTATATACACACAATGGAATACTACTCAACCATAAAGAAGAATAATATTATGGCATTTGCAGATAAATGGATGGAATTGGAGAATATCATGCTTAGTGAAATAAGCCAATTCACGCCCCCCCCCCAAAAAGGCCAAATGTTTTCTCTCATAAGTGGATGATGATATATAATCAGGTTGTGGGGGTGGGAGGTGAGAGAAGAATGGAGGAATTTTGGATTACAAAGAGGGAAATGAGAAGGAAAAGGGATGGGGGTATGAAAAGTGGTGGAATGAGACAGACATCATTATCTTACGTACGTGTATGCTTACATGAATGGTTTGAACGTACATCATGCACAACCATAGAAATGAAAAGTTGTACCCCATTTCTGTACAATGAATCAAAGTGAAGTCTGTACAAATTTTTAAAAAATTAAAAAATAAGGTAATGTCTTATTTTTCACTTCCTCTTCTCTTTTACTTTTTTGAAGACACACTTTTTGGCATAATGATCAGAGGTTTACATTTAACAATCAATAACATAGATTCAAAAATTAAAATTCGGCGCCATTTTAAGGTGTCTCCTGGAGAGAGCTCCCGCCTGCCACAGCCTGAATCCTGAGCCCCAGCGGGGATCGTAGGCCCTTCGGTGCCACTTTACAGCACCCCAGGAAAGAGCAACTGCCTGTGGCGGCCTGAGTCACCAGTGGGGCTCTCAGGCCTGCCTGGGCTCTCAAGCCCAGTGTCTCCATCACAGAGCACAGTTCTGCGCCCCCAGCCCAACTTGGTCTAGTGCCCAGGCCCACACCCTGGGCCAGTGTCTAGGGCCTGTGCTGCATCTGATCGTCTATCAACACCAGGCCACCTCTGCCCAGAAGCATTGATCATTCCCTACCTGGAGGTAGTGGGACAGCACCCTTCTTGGATCACCACTTGATCAAGCACTTCTCAAACATCAGGCCATTGAAAAATAAGAGGTTTGAACTGTACAGTATATTTTTATCGCAGAACATTTTTAAACTAAGTGTAATACTATGATTATTCCTAATATACCCACTATATTCCTACCTTTTTCTTTTATTAATATGCTTATCACTCTATCTCCCTCTTATATATCCGTTTCCTTGGAGAATCTCTTTTTTCTCACGCTAACAACCTGTTTCTTTTAATTCCACTTCCACTATTCATAAGACATAGTATATCTATAGACTCACTTCTTATCTCATTAGTGTTTTGTCCTATACCCCTCCTCATTCTCCCTGTCCAACATTAGAAATTGCAGTCCTTATTGCAAAAGTACTGGTTATGCTGTAGATAATAATTTGAACTCATCTCTGCTTATTAAGACAACACTGTTAATATCTTAATAGGACTATTTAGATTAAAGACACATATTGTTTATATGGTGTGCTGCCAATATTGATCTCTCAATTCAAGGGGAGGTATTGAAAAATAGGCAGGAACCCTATAAGTCTTTAAGGAGAAACTGCAATACCTAGGATTCATGTTACTAGAGGGGAAGATACACTAGCAACATGAGAAAACATGGGAAGAAAATGTCCCAAACAAACCCAGATACTATACCAAAAAAACCCAAGGACAACATGGCAGAAGCATTGTCAGAAAGGGAATTGTACATAATTAAAATGATCCAAGAAGCAAACGAGGAGTCAAGAGAGCAAATGCAGGCAATGCTAAAAGAGCAACTGCAGGAAGCAAAAGATCATTTCAATAAAGAGATAGAGATTCTGAAAAAAAAAAAAAACAAAACAAAACCAAACAGAAATTCTTGAAATGTAGGTTACAATAAACCAAATTAAAAACTCAATAGAAAGCTTAACCAACAGGCTAATTCACTTGGAAGACAGAACCTCAGACAATGAAGAAAAAATATTTAATCTTGAAAACAAACTCAACCAGACAGAGAAGATGGTAAGGAATCATGAACAGAACCTCCAAGAGTTGTGGGACATCACAAAAGGACCAAATTTAAGAGTTATTGGGATTGAGGAAGGCACAGAGACACAAACCAAAGGAATGAATAATCTGTTCAATGAAATCATATCAGAAAATTTCCCAAGCCTGGTGAATGAAATGGAAAATCAAATTCAAGAGTCTTGTAGGACACCAAATGCACAAGATCACAACAGATCCATACCCAGGCACATTATAATGAAAATACCTAACATACAAAACAAAGAGAGAATTTTAAAGGCTGCAAGAGAAAAACAGCAGTTTACATATAGGGAGGGACCAATACGAATATCAGCGGATTTCTCAGCATAGACCCTAAAAGCAATAATGGCCTGGAACAACATATTCCAAGCACTGAAAGAAAATGGATGCCAACCAAGAATCTTATACCCAGCAAAACTTACCTTCAGATTTGAAGATGAAATAAAATCCTTCCATAATAAACACAAGCTAAAAGAATTCACAAATAGAAAGCCTGCACTACAGAAAATCCTCAGCAAAATATTCCAAGAGGAAGAAAAGAGAAACAACAATGTAATTCAGCAAAGGGAGGAATTACCCTAAAGGAACAGCCAATTAAAGGAAAAACCAAGTAAGATTAAAATCCAAAAATAAGTCAAAATGACTGGGAATACAAATCATATCTCAATAATAACCCTAAATGTAAATGGCGTAAACTCATCAATCAAAAGACATAGACTGGCAGATTGGATTAAAAAGAAAGACCCAACAATATGCTGCCTTCAAGAGACTCATCTCATAGAAAAACATGCCCACAGACTAAAGATGAAAGGTTGGGAAAAAAACATACCATGCACATGGACTTAGTAAAAAAGCAGGAGTTTCCATCCTCATTTCAGATAAAGCAGACTTCAAGCCGAAGTTAGAGGAGATAAAGAAGGATATTTCATACTACTCAAGGGAAGCATAAATCACCAAGACATAACAATCATAAATATTTATGCACCAAACAATGGCGTATTCATGTACATCAATCAGATTCCTTCTCAATTCCAGGAACCAAATAGACCAAAACACAATAATAATGGGGGACTTTAACACTCCTCTCTCACCATTGGACAGATCTTCCAAGCAAAAATTGAACAAAGAAACCATAGAACTCAATGACACAATCGCTAATTTAGACTTTACAGATATATATAGAATATTCCATCCATCAAAAAGCAAATACACATTCTTCTCAGCAGCTCATGGATTCTTCTCTAAAATAGACCATATGTTATGCCACAAAGCTACTCTTAGCAAATACAAAAACATAGAGATACTACCTTGTATTGTATCAGATCATAGAATGAAATTAGAATGAAATTAGAAATCAATGATAAAGTTAGAAACAGAAACTACTCCAACACCTGGAGATTAAATAATATGCTATTGAATGATGCATAGATAACAGAAGACATTAGGGGGGAAATAAAAACGTTCTTAGAGGTCAATGAGAACAGAGATACAACATATCAGAATCTCTGGGATACTATGAAAGCAGTGCTAAGAGGAAAATTCATTGCATGGAGTGCATTCAATAAAAGAATGAAAAGTCAACAAATAAATGACTTCACATTACAGCTCAAAGCCCTAGAAAAAGAGGAACAGATCATCACCAAAAGTAGTGGAAGTCAGGAAATAATTAAAATCAGAGCTGAAATCAATGAAATTGAAACAAAAGAAACAATTCAAAAAATTGACAAAACAAAAAGTTGGTTGTATGAAAAAATAAACAAAATTGATAAACACTTAGCCACACTAACAAAGAGAAGGAGAGAGAAAATCCAAATTACTAAAATTCATGATGGAAATGGAAATATTACAACAGACACAATTGAAATACAAAACATAATTAGAAGTTATTTTGAAAATTTATACTCCAACAAAATAGAAAAAGAAGACATCAACAAGTTCCTGGAAGACATCAACAAGTTCCTAGAGGCAGATGAGCGACCCAAACTGAATCTGGAGGACATACACAACTTAAATAGATCAATATCAAGCAATGAAATAGAAGAAGTCATCAAAAGCCTACCAACAAAGAAAAGTCCAGGACCAGATGGATTCACAGCCGAGTTCTACAAACTCATTCTATGAAGCTAATATCACCCTGATACCAAAACCAGAGAAGGACACATTGAGGAAAGAAAATTTCAGACCAATATCCCTAATGAACATAGATGCAAAAATTCTTAACAAAATTTTAGCAAATCACATACAAAAGCATATTAAAAAGATAGTGCACCATGATCAAGTGGGTTTCATCCCAGGGATGCAAGGTTTGTTCAACATCTGGAAATCAATAAATGTAATTCACCACATCAACAGACTTAAAGTCAAGAACCACATGATTATTGCAATAGATGCAGAGAAAGCATTTGATAAAATACAGCACCCCTTCATGCTCAAAACACTGGAAAAAAAAAGGACAGGAAGAATGTTCCTTAACATTGTAACAGCTATCTATGCTAAGTCCACAGCTAACATCATTCTAAATGGAGAAAAATTGAAAGCATCCCCCCTGAGAACTGGAACAAGGCAGGGACGTCCTCTTTCTCCACTTCTGTTCAACATTGTCCTTGAAACTCTAGCTGGAGCAATTAGACAGACTAAAGAAATTAGAGGAATATGAATAGGAAAAGAAGAGCTCAAACTATCCCTACTTGCTGATGACATGATTCTCTATTTAGAAGACCCTAAAAGATTCCACCAGAAAACTTCTGGAACTCATAAATGAATTCAGTAAAGTAGCAGGATATAAAATTCTTGCTCATAAATGGAATGCATTTTTATTCATAAGTGATGCATCCTCTGAGAGAGAAATTAGGAAAACTATAACATTCACAATAGCCTCAAGAAAAATAAAATACTTGGGCATCAATGTAACAAAAGAAGTGAAAGCCCTCTACAATGAGAATTACAGAACATTAAAGAAAGAAATTAAAGAAAATCTGAGAAGATGGAAAGATCTCCCATGTTCTTGGATAGGCAGAATTAATATTGTCAAAATGTCCATACTACCAAAATCAATGCAATTCTAATTAAAATCCCTATGATGGACCTCATAGATATAGAGCAAGCAATCATGAAATTCATTTGGAGGAATAGGAGACCAAGAATAGCTAAAGCAATTCTTAGCAAGAAGAGCGAAGCAGGGGGTATCACGATACCAGACCTTCAACTATCAAAAACAGCATGGTATTGGCACCAAAATAGACAGGTAGATCAATGTACAGTATATAGGACACAGAGACAAACCCACATAAATACAGTAATTGCAACCTGGACAAAGGAGCCAAAAAAATTCAATGGAGAAAAGATAGTCTCTTCAACAAATGGTGCTGGGAAAACTGGAAATTCATATACAGCAAAATCAAACTAAACCCATATCTCTCACCCTGTACAAAACTCAACTCAAAATGGATCAAGGACCTAGGAATTAGACCAGAGGCCCCGCACATAATTGAAGAGAAAATAGGTCCAAATCTCCATCATGTTGGCCTAGGACCAGATTTCCTTAACATGACTCCCAAAGCGCAAGAAATAAAAGCAGGAATCAATGATTGGGATAGAGTCAAACTAAAACGCTTTTTCTCAGCAAAGGAAACAATCAGCAATGTGAAGAGAGAGCCTTCAGAGTGGGAGAAAATCTTTGCCACACACACTTCAGATAGAGCACTAATCTCCAGAATCTACAAAGTACTCAAAAATCTTACACCAAGAATACTAATAACCCAATCAATAAATGGGCCAAGGAAATGAAGAGACACTTTATAGAAGATCTACAAGCAATCAACAAATATATGAAAAAGTGTTCAACATCCCTAGTTATAAGAGAAATGCAAATCAAAACCACCTTAAGATTTCATCTTACCCCAATTAGAATGTCTTTTATTAAGAATACAGGCAACAACAGGTGTTGGTGAGGATGTGGGGAAAAGGGTACACTCATACATTGCTGGTGGGATTGCAAGTTGGTGCAGCCACTCTGGAAAGCAGTGTGGAGAATCCTTAGAAAACTTGGAATGGATCCACCATTTGACCCAGCTATCCTACTCCTTGGCCTATACCCAAAGGACTTAAAATCAGATTACTACAGTGGTGCAGCCACATCAATGTTCCTAGCTGCTCAATTCACAATAGCTAGATTGTGGAACCAACTTAGATGCCCTTCAATAGATGAATGGATAAAGAAGCTGTGGTATATATACACAATGGAATATTACTCAGCCATAAAGAAGAATCAAATTATGGCATTTGCAGGTAAATGGATGATGTTGGAGACTGTCATGCTAAGTGAGATTAGCCAGTCCCAAAAATCCAACTGCTGAATGATCTCTCTGATAAGTGAATGATGATACATAATGCGGGGTGGAAGGGAGGCAAGAACGGAGGAAGGATAGATAACATAGAGGGTGGGAGGGATGGGGTCAGGGTGTGGGGCAAGAATAATAACAGAATGTGACAGACATCATGGCCCCGTATACATGTATGAATGCACAGATGTTGTGACTCTACTTTGTGTACAACCAGAGAAACAATAGCTGTACTCCATTTGTGTTCAATGGATCAAAATTAAATGAATAAAAAAAATGAAAATTTACATTAAAAATTTTTGGAATACTTCACACTTTCCACAGAACTGAAACTAAAATAACCTATAGTAATTGAGTTACAAATATAGTTCCTGAGTTTTTTTCTCATTCAAATGAATGTTGTCTAAACCAAGTCTTCAGCATAGCTCCTAGGTCCTGCAACCATCATGTGTGGCTGAGTTTACGAAAGTGTTGTGATCTATAGCTTCCCTGCTGCTTCTCTGTCTCTCCTCTTTTTCTAAGATTTGCTTTCTGGTAGTAAATAAACATTCTTTCACTGTCACAGCTGCTGCTGGAACTGCCAGAGCACCTAGGTTTTGTGGTTTGCCAAAGTATTGACCTCTACCACCAGAGAAGCTGGAGTTTCAGCTCTGAACTTTTCTTCTTTCCTGGTCCAAAATTTGAAGATGGACTGTTGTAATTGACAAAATCATTATAGCTTCCACCACCTCCAAAACTGCTTCCATCATTAGCAAATCCATTGTAACCATTCCCTCCACCAACAAACCTATCACAACACTGAACAAACCTATCCACAGCCAAAGTTGTCATTGCCACCAAAAGCACCTCCTCGACTGCCACCAAAGCTCCCAGAACCACTTCAACCTCCTTGGCTACAGGAAGCACCAGCCATCTCTGACTTTGGCAGTAAACCCTCACTTCACAGTTGTGGCCATTCACCATATGATAGTTCTTATCAAGGTCAAGACAGGTCTTATTTAGGCTTTAAGCATAAAGCCGGATGACAGTCTTGTCAATGGAGTCAAGGTCAAAAGAGGTCACAGAAGCAATGCCCCTTTTCTTGCTGCTGCCCTGGTCTGTCATGATTTCTGCTACTTCATTTTCCCATAATGTTCGAAATAATCTTGTATGTGAAGTTCTTTAGTGTCTTTAACCAACAACAAAGATCTTTTCCACAGTTAAGTGGGTCCCTGGTCTTTGAGAAGCTTCTCTTGACACAGCCTGTGTAACAATGCAGTCATGGCTTCATCTACCTCCTCTAGAATGGCATATGTGACAAATCCATGGTCCCTGGAGCACTTGGTGTTTGGATCTCTCCTTACTTTGTGATTTGTGTGTTCCCCATCATTCAGAAAGTCTTCCCAGACTCTTATCAGTTGTTTCAAAACTCTGTCCTCTGATGAAGAGCTTCCTTAGGACTCCTTCTGTTTGGGCTCCTTAGGAGACTCTGCTTACACTTGCAGTAGTGGGAAGAGACACTTGAATGATGCTTCCTCATTGGCATCCGTGGGTGGGAAGCAGATAATGCATGCTCTCTATACCCTCACATGGTGGATAGGGCAAGGCAGCTAGCTCCCTGGGCCCTTCTATAAGGGCACTAATCTCATTCATGACAGTTCTGTCCATGACCTAACCAGCTCCCAAAGGCCTTATTTCCTAACGTTATCACAGTGGTTATTAGTTTCTAAATTTAGACTGAGTGGGGGCATGGATATAAACATTGAGGCCATAGCTAATGCACACAAGAAAAAAAATTAAAAGAGACCCTAGTGACTTTTTTTTTTTGCTTATTTGTGGAGTTTCTTTTTAAAAACTTTGTTATTTTTAGATATACATGACAGTAGAGTGTATTTTGACATGTTATACATACATGGAGTATAACTTCCCATTGTTGTGGTTGTGTATGATGTGGAGTTACATCAGTCACATTTTCATATGTGAACGTAGGAAAGTTACATCTGATTCAGTCCACTGTCTTTCCTATTCCCAATCTCCTCTCCCTTCCCTTCATTCCCATTTGTCTAATCCAATGAACTTATATTCTTATCTCCTCTCCCCTTATTGTGTGTTAGCATCTGCATATCAGAGAGAATATTCCATCTTTGGTTTTTTGGGTTTGGCTTATTTCACTTAGCATGATATTCTCAAGCTCCATCCATTTACCCACAAATCCCATAATTTCATTCTTCTTTAAGTCTGAGTAGTATTCCATTGTGTATATGTACCACAGTTTCTTTATCCATTCATCTGTTCAAGAGGATTTAGGTTGGTCCCATAGTTTAGCTATTGTGAATTGAGCTGCTAAAAACATTGATGTGGTTGTGTCACTCTGGTATGCTGATTTTAAGTCCTTTGGGTATAAATTGAGAGGCAAGATAGCTGGGTCAAATGATGGTTCCATTCCAAGTTTTCTGAGGAATCTCCATACTGCTTTCCATAGTGGTTGCACCAATCTGCAGTCCCACCAGCAATGTAAGAGTGCACCTTTTCCCCCACATTCTTGCCAACACGTTTTATTGCTTGTATTCTTGATAATTGCCATTCTGACTGGAGTGAGATGAAATCTTATAGTAGTTCTAATCTGCATTTCTCTAATTGTTAGAGATATTGAACATTTTTTCATATATTTGTTGACCGATTGTATTTTGCTGTGAAGTATCTGTTCAGTTTCTCAGCCCGTTTATTGATTGGATTATTTGGGTTTTGTTTTGTTTTGTTTTGAGCTTTCTGAGTTCTTTGTACATTCTGGAGATTAATTTTCTATCTGAAGTGCAGGTGGCAAAGATTTTTCTCCCATTCTGTAGGCTCTCTCTTCATGTTCTTGATTGTTTCTTTGCTGTGAAGAAGCTTTTTAGTTTGATATCATCCTAATTTATTGATTCCTGATTTTACTTCTTGGCTTTAGGAATCTTGTTGAGGAAGTCAGTTCCTAAGCCCACATAATGGAGAGTTGGCACAGAATTCTTCTTCTATTAGGTGCAGGGTCTCTGTTCTAATTGAGTTTCATGCAGGGTGAGAGGTAGGGGTTTAATTTCATATGGATTTCCAGTTTTTCCAGCACCATTTGTTGAAGAGTCTATGTTTTCCCCAATGTATGTTTATAGCACCTTTGTCTAGGTTGTGATTACTGTATTTAGGTGGGTTCGTCTTTGTGTCTTCTGTTCAATTGGTCCTCATGTTTGTTTTTGTGCCAATACCATGCCACTTTTGTTGCTATAGCTCTGTAGTATAATTTAAGGTCTGGTATTGTGATGCCTCCTGCTTCATTTTTCTTGCTGAAGATTGCTTTGGCTATTCTGGGCCTCTTGCTTTTTCAAATTAATTTCATGACTCCTTTTTCTACTTCTATGAAGAACATCATTGGAATTTTAATAAGAATTGTCCTAAATCTAATCTGTATAGTGCTTTGGGTAGTATGGTCATTTTGACAATATTAATTATTCCTATCCAAAAACCTGGGAGATCTTTCCATCCTCTAAGGTCTTCAATTTCTTTTGTGTTCTGTAGTTTTCATTTTAGAGGTCGTTCACTTCTTTTGTTAGATTGATTGCCAAGTATTTTTTGAGGTTTTTGTGAATGGGATAGTTTTCCTAATTTCTCTTCAAGTTGATTCATCACTGATGTATAGGAATGGAATTGATTTATGGGTGTTAATTTTATGTCCTTGCTGAATTCATTTATGAGTTCTAGAATTTTTCTGATGGAATTTTTTGGGTCCTCTAATATAGAATCATGTCATCTGCAAATAGTGATAGTTTTCAAGAATTGAGAAAGGTTTGTTTGATGTATGTAGATGTTCCATTTTAGGGGGTATAAATATTTACAATTGTTATGTCTTATTTATATATGATTCCCTTAAGCAGTATAGAATGCCCTTCCTGATCTATTCTAACTTTGGCTTCAAGTCCACTTCATCTGATATGAGGATAGAAACCCCTGCTTGTTTACAAGATGCATGCAAATGGCATGTATTTTCCCATCCTTTAACCTTCAGTCTGTGGATGTGTTTGCCTGTGAAGTGAGTCTCTTGGAGAGCACATATTGTTTGGTCTTGTTTTTTAATTCAATCTGCCTGTCTGTGTCTTTTGATGAATGAGTTTAAGCCATTTGCATTCAGAGTTATTATTGAGAAATGATTTTTATGCCCTGTCATTTTGATTTATTTCTTGTTTTTAATTTGAATTAGTGTCTCCTTTGATTGACTATTCTTCTAGTGCAGTTCTTCCCTTTGTTTTCAAAAGATTGAGAAATCAGCTGAGATCTGGATTAGTTTCCCTCTAAATGTTACTTGTCCTTTTTTTCTGATAGTGTTTAAATTCTATTTTTATTCTGTATATTAGGCATTTTTATAATAATGTGCCTTGCTGTGGGTTTGTTGTAATTTTGTGTATTTGGGGTCCTGTAAGTCTCCTGTATTTGATTTTCCATTTCATTCTTTAGGTTCGGGAAATTTTTTTATATTATTTCATTTAAAAGTTATTGTGCATTTCTTTGGTTTGTATGTCCAAGCCTTCATCTAAACTTGGTCTTTTTATGATATCCCATATTTCTTGGAAGTTCTGTTGATGGTCTCTTAACATCTTTTCTCCATGGTCAACTTTATTTTCAAGATTATATATTTTGTCTTCATTGCTTGAAACTCTGTCTTCCAAGTGGTCTAGTCTATTGAAGATGCTTTCTATTGAATTTTTAATTTGGTTTATTGATTCCTTAATGTTGAGGATTTCTACTTGATTGTTTTAGAATCTCTTATCTTTTTATTGTAGTGATCTTTCACTTCATATATACTCTCTCTGATATTACTCCTTATGTCATTCTTTACCTCACAGGTTGGTTTAACTGTATACATTCTAAACTTCTTTTTGTTTCTACTTTGGTGTTGATGGATTCTATTATTGAAGTGTCTTGGTTTGTTTGGGGTGATTTGTTCCTTTCCTTTCTCATGCTGTTTGTGTGCCTACCCATGTAACAGTATGGATTTGAGGCAGTAAACTTTCTACCCTGTGGACTTATCATGTCCCTGAAGGTTTCCAATTCCTCACTATTTAGGGAGAGACAAATAATAACAACCAATGGAAACAATATACTGCATTAAACTAAATAGTTCCTGCTATGACATCTACAATGCTAATTGTCACAATAAACAGAAATGATGTGATCAGTTGTTGCCCACAGTAAAAACAGTAAGTTTGCAAAAGCAGTTATAATTTTGAATGGCAGACAGGAGAGAACAGAACTGATGCAGGATGTGATGGTTATGAGTGAGGAGGAGAGAAGATAGAAGTAAAAAAATAAAGGAAGTGTGAAAGAGAGTGCAATAGAGATTAGCTGTTTAAGAAGAAAAGAGAAGAGAAATCGAGGGAAATGGGTGTGAGAAAAACTATATTTAAAAATAAAATTTTTTAAAAATAAAAGCAAAAGAATACAAAACAAAAACAAAATATAATAATTCAACATCCTAGTCCTCAAAATACTGATCCATCAAAAATAAGTAGCTTCAAAAATACTAGAAATGAGTAAAAAATATGAACATGTATAAATGTCCATGAACCATTAAGGTCACAATTAGAGGTGGGGAGGAGGAGAGATATCTCTATGAGAAGTTAAAGAATTGTTTCCACTGGAGTTCAAAATATTCTCAGCTTCCCTTCTCAGCAGTGTTGGGTGGGGTGGTCTGGAGTGTGCTGCTTGCTCCACCCTCAGGGTGGGGTTGCTGGAATAAGAAGTAATCCTGTAGGCTGAATTTCTGGAGGTGGGGTTTAAGCTTATTGGGCTCCAGATTCTTTGCGAATAATGCTCATTGGCCTGGAGATTTTAAATCAGCTCACCTCCAGGGCTTGGGAATTGCCAATCCATGTTGGAAGACTGCACCCCAGGTATCTCCCCTGGGTTCCACTCATGTGGTGGAGGACTCAATTCTTAGTTCACTCTGTCATCTGTGAACCCCATGTTTTCTGGTCTTGGGTTCAGTCTCCTAACTCAATCTCTCCCACTCCTGCCCTTTCAAATTCCTGGCCAGGTGTGTCTCTCCCAGCTGGTCCTTTGAGCAGCTTGAGTGGAGGGTGAGGGAGAAAACTGGGCAGGTTTCCACCTCCAGTATTCCCCTCTCCATGTTTGATTTTGTTCTGGTCACTTAGGCACAGTATGGGTTTCATACCTGTATTTTGGGCCAAACTTGGGTTTGCCAGGAATTGCCTCACCCCAGTGCTGGCCCTGCTCCATGACTGCAGAATGATCCTTCCTCTGTCCTCTGCAAGCATAGGGGAGAGATGTGGTTTCTTTCCCACACAAGGATATTGTGCAGAACGCCTTTCTCTTTAGTTGAGCAGTATCTTTGATCTCTAAACTCTCCATACCCAGACATGCCTCAGAGCTCCTAAAAATGTGGGTTCCTTTAATTCCATTATCCCTTCACGGAGTTCATGGAGAGACCCTTCTGGCTATGACAGTGGCAGTGACACTGGGAATTTCTTCCTTATTTTATTACATCTAGCCTTCCGAGTCCCCAATCTGCTTTGAATGTCCAGTATCAAATCCCAGTGTAGTCCCCCTCCTTTTTTTCTTGCCCACCTAGCTGAGAAGCTGCCTATCTGCTTTCTTGGTTTCACACCATGAAGCAGTCAGGATAGTGACCTCTCTATTCCACCATCTTAATGTGGTGACTTTATATGTGAATTATACCAATCTTTAAAAAGAGTTCATTTCTATATTTTGAAAACTGTGCTAGGAAATAGAGTTCAAGCTGTATCCATGAAGACAATTAGATTTTAATGATCATAGGAAAGAGAAAATTAAAGGTCTTTTATTTATGATTCTAAATTCAAAATACCCTGAAATTTTAGCCACGGAGTTAAAACACAAAGTGTACAAATGTGCATTTAGATAAATTTCAGATTTTAACTAAGGTACCAATATGGTTCAATAATAGATAACCTATCAATCAATTCATTCTACATCAATAGCCTAAAGAACATAAATCATATCATCCCAATGAAAGAAAATATTTTATCATGAAGTTCAAAACATATAAGAAAACAACAAAAACCTCTTAGAAAAGAAAAATATGAAGAAAATATGAAAAATATGAAGAAAAAGAAAATATGAAGAATGAAGTGACTTATATTGATGAAGATCTCCCAACCCCTTTAGTCAAATATAAATTTTTATGGTAAACTTTGGTCCTCATTCAGGACATTTTAATCCATGCCTTTAACATTGCCCCCTCTCCCCAAAAAAGGAGGATCCTAATGAAAAACTACCTGAATGAATTTCAGGTTTGTATTGTTAATCAAACTCACAAGACACAATTGATTTTTCCAGCAATAGTTTATTAGAAAGTATACAGAACAGAGAATATTGCACCAATGTGCGTGTGTGTGTGTGTGTGTGTGTGTGCACCTACGCTTGTGTAGGGGGCAGGGAGCAGACTCAGCACTGGCAGAACAGTTCAGTTTTCATTCCTGTGACAAGATGAGAGCACTCTGACCCTGACCTCAGCTTGGATGATTGCATGGGCTTGTTGGCAACCTCTTTAATCAAGTGGGCGGAAGTGTACTCTCCATTGTGGGTCCTTCCTTTCTGTCTGTGGAAGGGACATGGAGTCTGGCGAATGGTACTTAAGGGATAGAGAAGGAAGGGCATGTTGTGGAGCATGCTTGCTGCTTGGCTCTGATACATCAGGCACTGATGTCATTTGAGAAACTGACACCAAGGATTTTGATTTTCCCAGGTTTCTGCCCTAGTTTCATATCTCTCCCCACCACATATACAATTCATCCATGCTGCAGATGCATATGTGAATTTAAAAATCCTGGCTCCAAGGCAGTGACAGATGACAGGATGCAGGTGGAATGTGCATGGAGTGCATGTGTCTGGTCAGTGTTGGCCGTGGAGGTCTAGGCAGTGATGGTGGAGTGAAAATGTGCTGGTGGGGTTGGTGAAGAGAGCCAGACAGGAGAGATTTGAGAATCAGAAGCTGATTGTTTATAATCTACAGATTTTAATTCAGTTTTCTGAAATAAGCAGGTCCCATGAGACTATAATGTGTGCATATTTGATGAAAATTACACAAAATTCATGTAAGAACACATTATAATAGGATGCTTGTTCACTGTGATACTTTGGCATTTGATGAAAGGCCAGTGGCGAAGGGAGCCTGAGCATTTACTCATAAAATAGGATTCCTTTTTTTGTAGCTGCTATCATTTTGTCTTTGGCCTGGATACTGCCAGCAGGTGACAGGGTAGAAATGCTTGAGAGAGAAGAATATATGGTGACAGATACAGAAGTGGCAGAGCACGTCGGGTAGCCCTACTTTAAAACAACCACTCTGGGGTTGTGAGTCTGGCCCAGTGGCAGAGCACTTGCCTGGCATTTGTGAGGCCCTGGGTTCAATCTCCAGCACCTGACCATATGCAACACATTCTCTGGAAGATTTAACTCACTCTGTGAGACCGGCATTAATACCTTTTATGGGTGGAGTCCCAAATACCTCAATGTCTTTACTAGGTTCCCCCTCTTATATAGATGCTCTGATCAGGGCACTCCCCTGATGGGTCTCAACTGAGATGCATCATGGAAGATCTAAAGGGGTTGCCATGGGCCTGGAAGTGTGTGGTGATTCTGGCCACCCACTCTCTGGAATGGACAGGAAAAGAGCTTCCTGGATTGGAAAGCAGATTGTGCCTCATGAACTCTGAGTAGGCTGGCCATGTAATGTACTCTGGACCTCAGACACTTTGTGGGAGTAAAAGGGGTTTCATTACTAATTAAATTTGTACTAATCATAACTTGAGAATGTTAGATCTACACCCACTTTATGAATCTGGGAGGCAGCCCCTCATGGGCTCCAAGTAAATTAAATGTGGAAGTGGAGATCTTTTGGTCTTTGTGTATGTTGAATTTATGTTTCTGTCCTGAGGTACCTCTTGCTGACTTTTCCTATTTAGACCATGCCCCGTCAATGTATGAGTGTAAGTTGTTAAATTAACAGCATCTTCGACTCAGTAGATACATTATGACAATATATTCATGGTGAGGGACCCATGGCTGTTCTTTCCATAGAGACACCATTAGATGTTGGATGAGCATGAATTTCCACAATATGAACATATTATTTTTTCAAGATCTGTTAATAACATATTCTTCAAGTCTGCAAAGGCCTCAGGGAATATTAGTAACTTTTTTAAAAATTTTTTTTAGTTGTTAATGGACCTTTATTTTATTTATTGACATGTGGTGCTAAGATTCGAACCCAGTGCCTCACACATGCTAGGCAAGTACTCTACCACTGAGCCACAATCCCAGCCCCAGAATGTTAGTAACTTGATGCTCAAAGAAAACATTTGTTCACTGGCAGGTCCAGTGAAAATCTGATTACATCCTTTCCTCTTATTTTCTACTTCTGTACCACCTTTCAAGGCACAGTTATGATGTGGTGACACAGGAATGGAAACTGTGAGAACCCTTGGAATTCTGGAGTCACTGTTGGAGGCACAGGCTGAATGCACTGGGGTGTGACAGAGTACACGGAATCAGTTTGGGGTCTGCGTAAACCATGGCATTGTTGCACCCCACTCCTGCAGTGTCTGCTCTGCACACTCTTGATCACTGTGCTGGGAAGGTGGGGGAGGGGAGCTCTCCTGCACCTGTGTTCTCAAGGTGGACACAGTGCACCCAGACTCTCAGACAGTGATGCATGGGGGATCCTGGTGCTCACCCTCCAGCAGTAGCTTCCTGCCCACAAGCCATCACACATTCACCCATTTGTCCTATTGTCCTTTGTGTAGTTGGCAATCTGTACTGAGTCCCCAGTTTGTCCATCAAGCATGTGTTGTTGGGAGTTCTCTGCTCATGGGTGAGCCTGACTGTGAAGGGCTCTTCCCTCTAGGATCATCAGGAGGGCAGAGGAGGGAGGGGACACAAGACTGTCCCTGCCAGCTGGGACATGTCCTCTAGTGCCTACACAGTGGTGGACTTGCTTGCTCTATGGTCTTTCTCCTCCCCTGGCTGGATGACCAGGCATGCTTGAGAAACTGGGGTCTCGGTTATTTTATGAAGCGTGATGAGAAGTCTCAAGACACTGTAGAGAATATCAGTAGAAAATTGCAATTAAACATTTTGAAGCATATTGGACACTGTCAGTGGTTTGGGTGCCACATCCTAGGCCAGGGCTATGAGGAAGTGTGTGTGGAAACTCTCAGCCTTTCAGTCGAGTGTGGAGCTGTGGCTGAGAACCTCCGTTGACACAAATTCACACTGGTCAGCGTGCGTCTGTGATTTTGACAAGGAGACAAATAAGGTTCCAAGGACTGGTTTATCAAAGGACTGGGCCCCATAAGGTCCCTGTTGCATTTGTTGTTTGGATGGTGTTTCTGTTCAGTTGATTGTGTCTGACAGGCTGCAGATCCATCATAAATGAGACATGCATGGTGGCAGTGGGTGCAGATCCTGGTTTAAGGGAATACAGAGCCAAGTTCTGCACTTGGGAGCACCCCACAGTTGCCAACCTCAAGTCAGGAGTGGGAGGGTCATGGTCCTGACTATGAGCTCAACCTCAGGGAGGGTGGAATCGGAAGTGAACAACCTGGACTGCACCTAGGAGGGAACAGGAGGGGGCTCAGGGACAACGTGTGACCTCAGAAGCTCAGAAGGGGCTGGCTCTGTGGGAAGCTCTCCTGAACCTGGGTGGTGGGAAAACACCCACTGACAAGGGGTAAAAGGAAGCTCCTGTCCACAGCCTGGGAGCAGCTCAGAGCAGACCCTCTAGGCTGTTCTCACTTGTGCACAAGAGCAGCTTTCCTTGGCCCTTCCTGGGCACTTGGCTGCCCTCTTTCAGCTGCCCTGCTGCATCTTCTGCCATCCTGGATGGAGATGGACAAGTTCTTTCTCCTGCTTCTGATGCTGGGTCCTTTGCCTCTTGTGTTCTTCCAAGGTGTGGTCAAGAGGGTGAAGGTGGCTGGGGAGCAGACCCAGGATTATGATCTGACTATGCAGGGCAGCCTGTGTGTGTGGAGGGGAGGAGGCCAAGGGGAGGAGGCCAAGGGCAGGATTCTGTATGATCTGATTATCAGGAATTGGAGATGTGTGTGTGCTGAGTTCACCTGGATCCCAGCAGGGCAGAGTTCAGGTCTCTTTCCCAGGTCTCAGAGTGGGGTTCTTCTCTTCCTAGGAAAGGTTGGGTAGGAATGCCCTTGTCAATTTAGGGCTTAGAATGTTCTTGGCTGAACCCTAAAGGCAGGTGATAATTGCTTAAGACTTTCTATGTCTAGGGTAGCCGTGTAGCAGGACCAGGTCATTGAATAGCTTGTCTTCAACCAGTTTTTCATAGCAAGTACACTTTTTCTGCTTACACAAGTTTGGATATCACATACCTTTTTGCAGGGTTGGTATGGTAGGAAATTTTGTGAATTCCTCCTCTCTTTGGGGTCAGGTCAGTTATTTTGTCTCATCCATTTTGACAGTTATCTTTGGCCTCGGGGTTGTTGTGTGTAGATTCTCTTATTGTTTATTGCATCATAGCTAAGGTGATACCTTCACCTTATTTTCAATGGAATCAGAATTCCAGTGTTGAAACCAACACTTCATAAGGAATCAATGGATCCAATCCGATGGGAACATTTCTGGTCACTGAGAATATGCTGGGGGACTTTAAGGCAATGTTCTGTCCCTGAACTCCTGGACTCAAATGTTTTTCCACCCAACCTGGTCCCAACCCATTCAATCCTGGGATCAGCCTTCATGTTTCTTTTCCCTAGCTCAAGCTCTTCAGTGCATAATCTGCAGCAATTTTAAGGATGGCAAATGTTTGAGCGGCAAGGGCCACTGCACTGCAAATTCTACCTCTTCATGCAGAACCAGGAATTTCTTCGGTTACTCTGATAGAGGTAATTCTGTCATATCAGTTTGAGATCACCCTTGCTGGGAGATGGATGTGGTCCTGCTCTGGAGAATAGGTGTTGTGTTTGGGGGGAAGGTCTTCTTACTGTAAGTTTCAAACTTTTTTTGTGGTACTAAGGATAAATGTTCTTTTCTTCTAGATGAATGGTTCTATGATCACACTGAAATGGACTGTTTCCTTTTTTGTTTTCCTTCAACCTTGTATTATGACCAACAGAAGATATCTTCCTACTGTTGCAAAGATCAAAATTTCTGTAACAGATATCAAGGAAAATTAGTGAACAAGGATGCTCACTAACTTTCATTTCCTTTGGCAGTTGTGATTTGTTCCTTTACCTGTTTCCTGTCCCTGGTGTCTCTGGTCAATTTACATGTGTTTGGTTGAGGATGCAACATCCCCACCTAACTTCCAAATCTTCCTCTTCACCTCTTTCCTGGCCAGTGGCTCCTCCCCACCCCACACCCAGACACCAGACACTCATAGGTCACTGTTGTCTCCTTTCCCTTCTACCTTCCCTTCTGAAAATCAACAGCCCCCTCCCTCACAGTCACTGAGTTACTCTGCCTGACCAACCTCCTGGCTTCTAGTTCCACCAATTTAGAAGTGACTGTTGAGTGCCCAGCCAGGTGAGGGTTCCATCTCCTACATGGGGAGTTGCAGGGGTCAGTGGAAGACTCAGGAAAACATGTCAATAGGCAGATGGGCAGAGAGGTCCTAAAGCATGAAGACCTGAGGCAGGCAAGCTGGCATCATTGGTTTCAGACACAGAGCCAGAACCTACTGAGAGCCGAAGTCAGAGATGTCAAGAGGAGGTCGTGAGCTGAGTGAGAATGGAGTGATGCATCAGACACCACGATGGAGAGCTGGTGAAGGTCACTCTGCAGGATTGATGGTGAGGGTCAGAGAGGCTGCAGGAAGTACATGACTGCTTTGAGTGACACCCTGGAGGTTACTGGTAGAGCAGGTTCCATGGAGAAGTGGGACAGAAGCCATGTAGAACTGAGGAATGAGAGGACTTGACAAGATGAGGGGTGACCTGTGTAACTCTCCAAGAAGCTTGGGAAAAATAGAGGGAGCAGAGTCATGTAAAAAGGACTGGGTTTAATATAATTTTAAGCCAAGAAACATTTTTCTTCTTACTTTTTACATTAGTTTAGTGTGTAAATCTTATCTTGTCTTATCTCTGTCATCATTCTTTTTTGTTTTTTGATGCACAAACATTTTCTTCCATTTATTCTGCTCCTTTTGTCCATCTTTTCTTTGCTTTTTCTCCTTCTGCCTCTTTCATTGTTACCACTTTCTTACCTGGTCCTTACCACTTTCTTTCCTTTGCAGTTCATTAGAGGAGAACGGAGATTGTTAATTTCATTTTAAATTCTTTATTGACTAGTTCTCACTTATGATTTAAAACAAACTCAGCAGAACATGTCAGTTTCTTTTGGAAAGATGAACAAAACTAAGTTAAATCAATTCTGTGAGATTTATTAAATATATTTTTTTCTGAACTCCTTTAAAAACATCATGTAAATCTGCTTTTCTTTTTCAGAATGTCAAATTTAAATATCTTCCACAGACTTTTTCCCTTTCAATTTGAGATGAAATAGGAGATAAGAGGAAAGGAAGCCTGGATCTGACACTATAGCACATGACCTAAGTTAGAGCCTTGTTATTAAATCAGTAATATTTACAACAACACTAATGATGATAAACTTAACTCAGATACACCATCCCAAAGTAAGCTAGGTTGACTTACAACTGGTCTCACCAAAAGGCCTGTGGGTGTGTTGTGGTAATGGAGGACAAGCCAATGAGTGCGGTTTTAAAAGTTATTGTTAAAATTGCCTTTTATCACCTGGTAGCCATTAGAATGGGCACAGATGTGGGTGAGAATGTGGAGAAATAGGAACACTGTGCTATTTTGGTGGGAGATGAAATAGCAGAGCAGCTCTGGAAAACAGTCTAAGAGTTCCTCAAACAATTAAAAACAGAGTTACTGTATGATGCAGTACCTTCACTTTCATCCCAAAAAGAGTTAGAAGCCTGGTCTCAAAGATACAAATGTGCAGATACACACAGATGTTCATAGCAGCATTATTCATAATAGCTCGATGGTGGCAGCAGCTAAAGTGTCCATCAACAAATGAAGGCACAATATGGTACCAACATACAGTATAATTTTATTCAGACTTAGAAAGGAATGTGGTGCTATCACATGCTGCAGAATTATACCAAGTGAAATAAGCCAGTCATGAAACGACAAATATTTTATGACTCTACTTACATGAGGAATCCGAAATAGTCAAATTCATAAAAACAGAGAATATTGGTTACCAGGGTCTGGGAGTGGGAGGAATGACTTGTTTAGTGGGTATAGAGTTTCAGTTTTGCAAGATGAAAATATTAGGGAGATCTATTGTACAACATTGTGAATATACTTAACACTGCTGCATGGTGCACTTAAAAATGGCTAAAACGGTGAATTTAATTTATGCATTTATTACAATTAAATGTAAAAAACAGTAATTAATAAGACATGCTCCTATTCTTCTCAAGAAAAGTAAAAACAAAAACCAAACAAATCTTTTTCTTTTATTACCTTCTTCTGCTCATGGACCATGCAAATCATGTGATTATTGTAGAAAATTTGGGAAGACACAAATGTGTTAAAAGAAAAATTAGATTCCTCAGATAGGGCATTAATATCCAGGAAAAGAACTGAAAAAACTGAACACCAAAAACTCCCCAAAACCAAACAAACAAACAAAAAAACCCACTACCACCACAAAAACAAAACAAAACAAAACAAAAAAACAACTAAATAAGCAAGTCAATAAATGGGCAAAGGAACTAAACAGACACTTTTCAAAAGAAGAAAAATGAGTGGATGGGGCTGGGAATATAGCTCAGTTGGTAGAGTGCCTGTCTCACAAGCTCGAGGCCCTGGGTTCAATCCCCAGCACCACAAAAAAAAAAAAAAAAAAAAAAAAAAAAAAGAATGGACAAAAAATATGTGATAAAATGTTTAATATCTCTAGCAATTAGAGAAATGCAAGATAAAACTACACTGAGATTTCATCTCATTCCAGTCAGAATGGCAATTATCAAGAACACAAGTAAATAAATATTGGCGAGGATGTGAGGGAAAAGGTACACTCATACATTGTTGGTGGGACTGCAAATTGGTGCAGCCACTCTGGAAAGCAGTATGGAGATTCCTCAAAAAAAAACAAAAAAAAAAAAACCAGGAATGGAATGAACCACCATTTGACAGTTATCCCACTCCTCGGTATAAATCTAAAGGATTTAAAATCAGCATACGATAGTGATGCAGCCACATCAATGTTTATAGCAGCTCAATTCACAATAGCTAAGCTATGGAACCAACTAGGTGCTCTTCAACATATGAATAGATAAAGAAAATGTGCTATATATACACAATGAAGGATTAGTCATAAAGAAAAATGACTTTATGACATTGCAGGTAATGGATGGAGCTGGAGACTATCATGCTAAGTGAATTAAGCCAATCCAAAAAACCAAAGGCCGAATGTTGTCTCTGATAATGTGGAAGCTAAACCACACTAAGGGAAGGGGTTAAAGAAAAAAGAATACAAGTTCGGTGGAGCAGACAAAGAGGAATGAAGGCAAAGGAGAAGGAGGATACCCCTCCAAAGTCCTGATGTCCCTTTCGTGCCTGGGGTGGTGGGGAAATGTGAGGATGGTGCAGGAAATGCCAGAGGGAAGGGGACACTCTTAGATTTCTCCTCCTACAAGGCCCAAATAAACTGGAAAGGGTTTGTGGCTGGCCTTAGGGAGCTGGATCAGTAATCAGGGCTGGCATATCATAGCCTTTAGTTTTCCCCTCCCTGGGTCTTGGGGCTCTTCTTAGAGGACTCAAGTGCAGGCCAATCCAATCCAAAAGAATATGTGGAATAATGAACTGTCTCCTCTCTGAGAGTTTATAAAAGTTTGTATCTTTCTGAATAGTTCCATCAAAAAGAGCAGAATGGCACTTGATGGTAGGTATGGGGGCATCAAAACCTGGTGTCAATACCTCACCTCTTTTATGTGTGATTTATGTTTGCCTCATGTGGTATACGGTTATTTTCTCTCTGTGCATACTTCCCTTCTTAACATTTAGGAAACTTTTACCTGGACATATAGCATCCCATTTAAAATCTAATATTGAAATATTAGATTTTAATTTAATTAAAATATTAGATTTCTAATATTAAAATATTAGATTTAATGACTTGTATTTATATTTTTAAAACCATCAGAAAACAAAATTTATGACAATGTGCCAAATTGTTTTAAGTACAGAATTCTTAATTATACCAATCATATTAAATGTTTTGAGGGCTGGGATTGTAGCTTAGTGGTAGAGTGCTTGCCTAGCATGTGTGAGGCACTGGATTTGATCCTCAGCACCACAGAAAAATAAATAAAATAAGGTATTGTGTCTGCTACAACTAAAAAATACATTAAAAAAGTTTTGAAACAATAGTAAGAGATCCTCCTTAAAATACACCAACAATAGTAAGAAGATATAAAATCAAAAGCAGATTCTGATGGTTTTACATGTTAATTCTACAAATATTTCAAGAATAAGACATCTCTATCTTTGGATATTTTTTCCAGGAAAGATAAGCAAAACTAAAGCTACCTAGGTCATTCCATGAATTTAATGTAACATTGGTTCCAAACTAAGATATTTATAATAAAAGAAAAACATTATGATCTATCTCATTCATGAGTGTCAATAAGTAGTCCTAAATAAATTATTAGTTACCCTACTCCAAACATATTTCAAAGTAATGCATCAAGATAAGAAGGGATTTTACCTGGAATGAAAGATGATTCAACAGAAAAGCTTTTGATGATTGTATATAAGTATCTTAAAGGACATAGATCCTAATTATCTCATTTTATGGATGAGTCATTTATAAAGTTCAAATTTTATTTATAAAGAAAAATGACAACAAACCTTTTTGGCAAACTAGGATTAAAGAGAACTTTTTTTTTTTTAACTTGGTAAAGATTAAACTTCCCCAACCCACCTGCTCCCAATTGTCTCGGGAAAATTGGGATTTATTGAGATTTTAGATCCATCCCATTTAAGGTGGAAAACAAAGGAAAGATCCAACTGAAAAACCACCAGAGTATTTTTATTTGGACTGTCCATAAAGCTCTCAAAGCACAATTGGCTTATCCAGCACAATTTATTTAGAAATGATACAGAACAGGAATTGAAGGAATATAAACAACATTTACATGACAGTGGCCTTGAAATTCAGACCCATATTGTTATGTCCCCAGTCACCAGACACGTGTGGCACATTGTAGTCAGAAAAACTGACTTTTCTAGTGGACATTTAAATGGCTTCCTTTAATTATTCTTTGGAATTCCCCTACAATTTTCTATGATTTTATTCCCATGTGGAAATCTCATTCTTTTTCCAATATCAAGGTGCATGTACTTCACAAAACAGCAGAACCCAGGAGTCTAAATACCTGGACATTACCTTAGGGATAAGAACTGCATTGACATGTATGTGTTGCTTTTACTCCTACCCATCATGCAATTGTATACTTCCTCCTTCTACCAAAGCTTAACTATCTTCAGGGCAGTAGCAGCAGACTACTCATCTACAGATATATTTCAGTTCCGGAATGTCCACAATTCTATCATGAAGAGAATCATGGAGGTTACACTCTTTATTTTTTTTTTTTATTTTTACAGACTTCATTTTGATTCACTGTACACATATGGGGTACAAATTTTCATTTCTATGGTTGTGCATGATGTACATTCATATCATTTTTGTTAATCACACATGTACATAGGGTAATGATGTCTGTCTCATTCCACCATTTTTCATACCCCCACTCCTTCCCCCTCTCATTTCCCTCTTTGTAATCTAAAGATCCTCCATTCCTCTCTCATCCCACCCCCAGCCCCCAACCAGATTCTATATTATCATCCGCTTATCAGGGAAAATATTTGGCCTTTGTTCTTTTGGGATTGACTTATTTCACTTAGCAAGATATTCTCCAATTCCATCCATTTATCTGCAAATGCCATAATATTATTCTACTTTATGGCTGAGTAGTATTCCATTGTGTATATATACCACATCTTCTTTATCCATTCATCTGTTGAAGGACATCTAGGTTGGTTCCAATGTCTAGCTATTGTGAATTGAGCTGCTATAAACATTGATGTGGCTATGCTACTGTAGTATGCTAATTTTAAGTCCTCTGGGTATAAACCAAGGAGTGGCATGACTGGGTCAAAAGGTGGGTCCATTCCAAGTTTTCTGAGGAATCTCACACTGCTTTCCAGAGTGGCTCTACCAATTTGCAATTCTACCAGCAATGTAAAAATGTGCCTTTTTCTCCACAGTCATGCCAACATCTATTATTGCTTGTGTTCTTGATAATAGTCATTCTAATTGGAGTAAAATGAAATCTTAGAGTTGTTTTAATTTGCATTTCTCTAATTACTAGAAATATGGGACAACTTTTTCATATATTTATTGATTGGCTGTTCATCTTCTTTTGTAAAGTGTCTGTCCAGATACGTGGCACATTTATTGATTGGGTTCTTTGAATTTTTGGTGTAAAGTTTTGTAAGTTCTTTATAAATTTTGGAGATTAGTGCTCTATCTGAAGTGCATGTGGTAAAGATTGGGAATCAATCTAACAAAAGAGGTGAAAGACCTCTACAATGAAAACTACAGAACACTAAAGAAAGAAATCAAAGAAAACCTTAGAAGATGGAAAGATCTCCCATGTTCTTGGATAGGCAGAATTAATATAATCAAAATGGCCATTCTACCAAAGGCTCTATACAGATTTAATGCAATCCCAATTAAAATTCCAATGACATTCCTCATAGAAATACAGAAGGCAATCATGAACTTCATCTGGAAGAATAAGAGACCTCAAATAGCCAAAACACTCCTGAGCAGAAAGAGTGAAGCAGGAGGTATCACAATACCAGACCTTAAACTGTACTACAGAGCAATAGTAACAAAAACAGCATGGTGCTGGCACCAAAATAGACAGGCAGGACAATGGTACAGAATGGAAGACACAGAGACAAACCCACAAAGATACAGTTACCTCATACTAGACAAAGGAGCCAAAAACATACAAGGGAGAAAGAGCCTCTTCAACAAATGGTGCTGAGAAAACTGGAAATCCATATATACTAAAATGAAATTAAACCTGTGTCTCTCACCCTGCACAAAACTCAACTCAAAATGGATCAAGGACTTAGGAATTAGACCAGAGGTTATAAGATCCAACTCCTCAATGTGACATAACATTTTTCCCAATAGCAGGGTTAGGACCTGCTGATGGAAATAAGGAGGTCTGTTATGGTGTAGATAAGAAATGTCCCCTGAAAGCTCATTGTGAGAAAATGCAGTAAGGTTCCGAGTTGAAATGATTAGATTATGAGAGCTTTAACCTAATGAGTGAATTAATCTTCTGACCTGGAATAATGGGGTGGTAATTGCAGGCAGGTGGAGTGTGGCTGGAGGAGGTAGATCACTGGCGCTGTGCCTTTGGAGTTTATATTCTACCCCTGGTGAGCAGAGCTCTCTCTTTGCTTCTTGGCTCTCATACCCTCAGTAGCTTTCCTCCACCATACCTTTCCTCTATGATGTTCTGCCTCATCCTGGTCCCAGATTTATGGAGTTGGTGGACCATGGACTGAAACTCTGAAACCATGAGCCAAAATAAACTGTTCCTCTTACAGATTTTTTCTTGTCAGGTCTTGTGGTCACAGTAGTGCAAAAGCTGACTAAAACAAGCTCATTTAAACCATGACTGGGTGGCATCTCCTATGTATACTATTTCCATTTTGTCAAGAAGTTCCATTATGGCTTCCCTGTTTTTACCAAAAGGTATAATGAACATTTCTCCTTACAGATACCTCAAGGTTAGGTATCAACTTTTATCAACATAGCTGGTCCTACAGTATGACTAAAAACAGACACATAATTATCTTCTAAGTGATTAAAACTTGCTGTTATGTCGTGTTGTTTTTGAATGCAATATCCCAATGAATGCCTTCTTACTTCTTTCTTTCTTACTTATTTCTTTCTTTCCCCTCCCCATCTCCCTTCTATTTTTCATGAGATCTTTTTATTTTTCTTTCATCTCTCTAGCTTCCTCATATGAGAGAAAACATATGATCCTTGAGTCTGGCTTATTTTGCTTAACATGATGCTTTTCAGTTTCATCAATTTTCCTGCAAATAGCATGATTTTATTCTTCATGACTGAATAAATCTTGTGTGTGTATGTGTGTGTGTGTGTGTGTGTGTGTGTGTACACATGTATATATCACATTTTCTTTATCCATTCATCTGTTGGTAGATGCCTGGGCTGGTTTCATGACTTGGCTACTGTGAATTGTGCTGCTATAACATGGGTATGCACATGTTTCTGTAGTATGCTGACTTTAGTTCTTTTGGATAGATATGGAGGTATATCTAAATCATATGGAGGTTCTATTCCTAGTGTTCTGAGGAATTTCTATACTGATTTCCATAGTAACTGTGCTAATTTACATTCCCACTAACAGTGTAGAATAGTTCCTTTTCCTCTGCATTCGTGTCAGTATTTATTGTTATTTGCCTTCTTGAGGATTGCCATGAAGTTTTGATTTGCATTTCCCTGATTGCTAAAATGTCAAATTTTTAAAATATAATTGTTGGCCATTTGTATTTCTTCTTCTGAGAATTGTTAGTTTAGTTCATTTGTCAATTTATTGAATGGATTATTTGTATTGTGTTTGTGGTTTTTCTTTTGGTATTGAGTTTTTGAGTTCTTTACACATTTTAGATATTAATCTTCTGTTGGAGGAGTAGCTGGCAAAGATTTTCCCCATTCTGTAGGTTCTCTTTTCACACTATTAATTGTGTCCTTTGCTGTAGAGAAGATTCTAGTTTGATGCCATTGCTATTTTGACTCTTAGCATTATTTCTGAGGTATAGGAAGGTGTTGCCTGTGGTATAGATGCTGGAATGTTTTCTTTATGTTCTTTTCAAGCAGTCTCAAAGTTTCTGTCCTGATTTCTAGGTTTTTGATCCATCTTGAGTTGAGTTTTGTTCAGAGTGAGCGATATCTACTTTCAGTCTCTTACATATGGATATCCAATGTTCCCAGCACCATTTGTTAAAGAGGCTGTCTTTTCTCTGGCATGTTTTTGGCACCTTTGTGGAGAACCAGAAAACTCAGTCTGTCTCTTCTGAGAGAGGAAATTTCCTGATATCATCAGCATAATACACTAAAGTCTTCTTTCTTTTTAAATATAAATTTAAGAACATATTAAAGTTTTTTAATTGGCACATGATAATTTTATGTAATTACGGGTAGAGTGTGATATTTCAATACATAGGTATGACAAGTATCAATCAGATCATGGTAATTGGCGTATCTATCACTTCAAACATTTATCATTTATTTGTGTGGGAATGTTAAAATCTACTCCACTAGATGTTTTGAAATATTCAATTAATTATTATCAACCATAGTCATCCTGCTGTGCTACACAACATTAGAATTATGTCTTTCTGTGTCCAACTTTTTTTTTTCTTTCTTTGTTTCTTTCCTTCTTTTGGACTAGGGATTGAACTCAGGGGCACTTAACCACTGAGCAACATTGCCAACCCTTTTTCTTTTTTCTATTTAAAATTCGAGACAGGCAAGTTCTTACCAAGTTGCTTAGGGCCTCTGTAAGTTGTTGAGGCTGGCTTTGAACTTGTGATCCCCTTGCCTCAGTCTCTCAAGTCACTTGAATCATAGGTGCATTTTCCTGATTTTTAATGATATTGAACATATTTTTTATATACCTATTAGCTATTTGTGTATCTTATCTTGAAAAATATCTATTCAGATCATTTGCTTGTGTTTTTATCAGATTATTTCCTAATGAATTGTTTTCATTCCTGATTTATTTTGGATACTAATTCCCCAACAGATGTACCATTTGCAGATGTTTTTCTCCCATTTTATAGGTTATCTCTTAACTTTGTTCATTGTTTATTTTGCTGCATATGCAGAACATTTTCATCGACATACTAACCTTTGTAAAAGTTTTTTGTTGTTTGAGCTTTTTAGGTCATGTCCAAAAAAAAGCCTTGTTTAGGATAATGTCCTGAAAATTTTCATCTGTTTTCTTCTAGGAGTTTCATAGTTACAGGTTTTGCACTTAAGTCTTTGATCCATTTTGAGTTGATTTTTGTGTATGGTAAGATAGAGGTCTGGCTTCACTCTTCTGCTTCTGGATGTCCACTTTTCCTAGCACCATTTGCTGAAGTTACTGTCCTTCCTCCAATGTTTGGTTATGGATGCCTTCCTCAATAGTAAGTTGACTATAAAAATTTATGGATTTGTTTCTGGATTCTCTGTTGTGTTTCATTAGTGTATGTGTTTATTTTAAAAATATATAGTTTTTCTAAGACAGTCTCAGCAACTTAGCGAGGCCCTAACCAATGTAATGAGACCCTGTCTTTAAATAAAAAATAAAAAATAATAAAAAGGCTAGTGATATTGCTCAGTGGTTAAGTACTTCTGGGTTCAGTCCTTGAGAATACACACACACACACACACACACACACACACACACATTAGTTTTGTAGTATATTTTTTAAAGCCAGGTGTTGTGATTCCTCCAGCTTTGTAGTTGGTTAGGATTACTTTTGCTGTTCTAGGTCTTTTTTGGTTCCATATGAATTTCAAGATTGTTATTTACTATTCTGTGAAAAAATGGCATTGATATTTTGACAGGGATTGCATTGAATCTGTAGATTGATTGCTTTGGGTAGGATTTTAACAATATTAACTCTTCCAATCCAGACACAAGGGATGTCTTTCACTTTTGGTGTCCTCCTCAATTTTTTTTTCATCAGTGTTTGGAGTTTTCATTGTCGACTTCTTTTATTTCCTTGGTTAAATTCACACTGATGTTTTTTTCATTATTGAAAATTAGAATTGCTTTTGTATTTTTTTAGCATTTTTGTTATTGGTGTATAGATATACAACTAATTTTTGTATGTTGATCTTATATTCTGCAACTTTATTGACTTTGTCTATCAGTTTTAACAGTTTTGGTGAAATCTTTAGATGTTTGTACATATAAGATCATGTCATCTGCAAACAGGGATTGTTGTACTTCCTCCTTTCTAATTTGGATGTCTTTTATTTTTTTTTTTCTCTTGCTTAATTGTTCTTATGGGGACTGCTAGCTCTATCTCAAGCAAGAGTGGTAGAAATGGGCATCCTTGTCTTCATTATTTTCCAAGGAAATGCTTTTAACTTTTCCAGTTTAGTATGAAGTTAGCTATGGTTTTGTAAAACATAGTCTTTGTTATGTTGAAGTATGCTCCTTATATACCTTGTTAGCTGAAAGTTTTTAATATGGAGGGTTGTAGAATCTTATTGAATGCTTTTTTTCTACATCTATTGAGATGATCATATAGTTTTTGTACTTGATTGTGTTGATGTGAAGCATCCCCTTTATCAATTAACATACATTGAAATATCCTTGGATCCCTAGGATAAATCAACTTGATCATTGTTTATCATCTTTTTCAACGTACTGTTAGATTCAGTTTGCTATCATTTTGTTGACACCTATGTTCATGTGGCTTCTAATTTTATTTTTTTGTTGTTGTTTCTTTCTCTGATTCTGGTATTAGGGAAATGCTGATATCCTCTGAAATCATGAGCCATAATAAATCATTTCTTCAAGTTGATTCTGTCAGGTATTTTGTCTCAGTGATGAAAAACTGAGTAACACAATGGGTTTGGAAAAATTTCTTTCTTTTTAGTTTTTTTGGAAATAGTTTGAGAATTGATGTTGATTCTTCTTTGAAAGTTTGTTATAATTTACCAGTGAACCTGTATGGTCCTGGTTTTATCTTGAGAGACTTTTATTACTAATTGCTCATGATTGATATCTTTGGAGTTTCCATTTCTTTATGTTCCCTTCTGGCAGGTTATCTGTGTTGAGGAATTTGTCCATTTTTCTGTATTGTCCAGTTCATTCACATATGGTCATTAGCAATAATCTCCAATTCTTTATATTTCTATGCTGTCAGTTATAATTCCTCCTTTTTGTCTCTTATATTTATTTGGATATTTTTCTTGGTTATTTATCCGAAGGTTTATTGATTTTTTTAATCTTTTCAAATATACAACTTGTTTTGGGTTGATCTTTAGTGTGTCATACAAAGGACAGATGCTTGTCCAGGAATAGGTGTGGGAAGCTATCCTTATTTAGCAGTATCAGACTAGATTGAGCCATGGGACACAGATGTCTGGCTTCTAGGAACTGCTGGGAAGCATGTGGCACTGCTTGGGAGTGGTTCCCTGTCTCCTTCTGGAATATTTCCCCTAAGAGAATGGCTCCCCTAACTCTACCCTATCCTGTCCATCACAGAAGAAGATCCTCCCAGTCTTGGCCTCCTTTACCTGTGTGTCTATAAATAAGGGTTGGGTTACTCCATGTTGTTAGAGACCAGAGCTGGTATGGTCAGACCCATCATGCCCTCTCTCATTTAAAAGGGTATTGGTTCTGTGTGTTTATTGAGTAGATAAATTTATGGGTAATTGATTTAATTAGAGCCAAGACCATCCTCTGGCAGTTAACCCTTTTCTCATCCATGTGGGACGTGGCTGAGAGATCCCCACAAATACGGATGGTCCATGGTCATGGCCATCATGCAGGATCACCCAGGGTGAAGAACATTAATTTGATGTTCATCACATTTTTGTCAATTCATGTTTCATTATTTAATTCCTTTCAGTAATGATTGGAAAGTCCTAAGGTGGAGCTCTTCTGGAGTCCTGGCCATTACTTCCACAGTGTTCTTTCCCCATGTCCTGTTCCCAAAGCCCTCTGTGATTCCACTGACACTGTCTCTACCTCAGGTATCAGGGATGTGCAGAGACTGCAGATGGGTTAATCAGTTGACATCCAGTTCAAACACTTGCATAGAGGCACACTGAATCAAGGCTGAATGTAGTGGTCTGGAATGAAGAGACACCTTGAACATATGCAGTGTCTCTTGTTCTAGGTACTGAGGCTTGTCTATTTAAAATCTGGAATTGCTGCAGCCAACATATACAAAGAATGAAAACATCTCTAGTACTACATTCCGAGAAACAAGATAGAGCTGAGAGAAGCACAGAGGAGTGGCATCAGAGCTGCCAGATTCATTCAACCATGAAAGCCTCCACCCTGTGCTTTCTAGGGTTGGCAGATAATAAATTTATTAACTACCACATTTGGTTTGTGAAGGATCATCTTTTAATAAGATGAAATCTTGCCATTTGCAGTAGCATAGATGACACTGGAGAACATTATGTTGAGTGAAATAAGCCAGACCCTGAAAGACAAATACCTCATGCTTTCAATCATTTATAGAAACCAATGAACCAAACTTGTAGAAGTAAAAGACAGAATAATGATCACCAGAGATGGGAAAGTGTATTGGGGAGGTGAGACAGAAAGAAATTAAGGGGGATTTTTAGGAATTTGGATGGGTCCTGGTGGGGAGGGGAGAAAAGGACAGGAAAGGGCAGGGAATTAAAGGTAGAAGATTATAAGATTAATACATAACATATGTATCCTTGGAGATATCACAGTCGATCCCATTAATCTGTGCAATTTCTATGTGTTAACAATTACAATAATACTCTAAAAAAAGCAATAATTGCTAGGGCTTAAGTAGAGGGTAGGAGGATGAAGGGGCAGAGCAGAGAGGATGGGGGACTATAACACTCTTCTGTATAATCCTATAATAGTGGAAACATGTCATTATGCACTTGTTGAAACTCATAGAGCATTCAACAGCAAGACTGACTCCTATTGTAAGCTGTGGACTTTGGATAGTAATGACGTGTTACTGTGGGTTAATCAGTGGTAACAACAGTGCCACTCTAGTGATGTTGAGAGTGGGAGGCTGCACATGTGGGGCAGAGTGTGTATGGGGACTCTGAACTTACACTTAATTTTGTCATGAATCTAGAACTTCTCTATTTTTAAAACTTGTAAAGAATACTGATACATTCTATTTTTAGAAAATCTTATGCACTAAAAGCTACAGAAAAGATACAAGAAAATCATTGTTTTGTGAATTCTTATTTGCTTGAATAAACTTTTAAAATGCAGGTATTTGCAAGTCCATTCTTTGTGCTAAACTGAAAAAGAAAAAGTCCAGGAGAAAAGACAAACTAAAACAAATAAACAAATTACACAACCCCAAAACAAAAACAAAAACAAACAACAAAAGAAGAAACAATAAAACACTTTTCACAAGAAATGTTTCAGAACCTGAAATATTTGCAACTGTGTTCTTCATTAACTCTTGAGTGCAGAGAAAATCAAAAAGGATGATACATGCTCTCCAGAAAAGAGAGATTATTTAAAATTATAAATATTGAGATTTATCTGAATATTCACCCAATGGATTATTTCTGTGCTCTATCCTCTTAATTATTCAAGATGAGGAATTATTCAAAATAGAGGAATATAATCATCATCTTAAAATATTGACATTCATAAATTTCACACAATAAATGGAAAAGATATTGGAAAATAGAATTTATGTAAGGGGAAAATAGCAAAAGAGACATATATAACAATCAGAAACAGTAATTAAAATCATGTTTGAAAAGTCCAATGAAATAAAACACCTTTTGAGGGGCTGGATGAGTAGAAAGAAGAAATACGATAATTTTAGGAAGTCCACTTGCCACACCAATGCAGAACCTGTAAGATATCAGGAGACAGAAAAGAACAAAAAACTGTTATATTTTTAATGATGCAAAGGCAGATGGTGGTTTTGCATGGAAGTATTACCAAATAAGTGAAGAATAAAGCCTTCAGCTTGGCAAACCTGAGGCTGGGACTGAGTCAGGTGACTTGAAAAGACCTGCTTCTGCAAGTGTTCCAACATCAAGGTCAATTCACTTGTAACACACAAAGTAAACCCTATAGACAGCAGGGCCCCTGCAGAGGTTGACATTTTGCTTTGAGATTCAGTATCGAAGTACTAGGATGACATGTTTATACTGTGATCTTTATCTATTTATAATGAACAGATGGTTGCAATATTATTTGTCATCCTACTGTATTTTATGAACCTGGTAACCTAATTTCCTAAACACCATGAAGTAGACGAAATACTTATAGTACTGAAATATGTCACCAGTATAGATGCCTATGAAAGGTCAGTAAATACAATGCAACAATGCATCAAAAAGTAACTAATGGTTGAGTATTACCGAGGAATTTTTAAAAGTTCATTAAAATAAACACATCAGTATAAGCAATTGCACACTTACAATGAAACTAATTTACAAATGTCATGTGTAATATGAATAGTTGATGAAAATAAAGTGTGGGAATAAAAAGCACTTCCTAATGAAAAAATGAACTCTGTGAATGTGAATGAAGCTGCCTTAACTTGAAGCCATGCTACCAAATACCAGTAACAGAGCTTTATTTAGGAAAAATCAGCATCACCATCATCACACAGGTTTAGATCGGATGTTTTAAAAAGATGTCAACTGAAGAAATAATAGATTTTAATTTTTGTATGGTAAAATGAATGGAAAATCTATCACCTTAAAGTTTTCTGTGTGTGATCAGCAGTGCTAACTGTATTGACGACTGAGAAACAGATCTCCAGAATTTTTCATCTGAGAAAAATGAAACTCTCCACCCACTGAACAACAGCTCCTCATTCTGCCCTACCCAAGCCCTTGCTGAGCACTCCTACTTCCTGTTTCTATGAATTCGTCTGTGGTATTAAACAGATTTTTCCTTTACTGGCTGACTAATTTCACTTAGCATAAAGTCCTCAAGATTCATCTAAGTAGTGAAAAAGGACAGGTGTCAACTGAGTTAAAATCAACCTCGTTGATAATGAAGAAGAATTACATTTATTTGGAACTTATTAACATTGCAGACCAGGAGACTCAGAATTTGAGCAGCCTTGAAAATGTGTTCTGAGGTTTCCCAAGTTGGTGGCAAATGCCTTCTGATTTTGCGGGACTGTGGAGTCCCTTGAAAGGCAGAGAGTCAATTTGACTAGTACATTGTTGGAATTGTAAATTAATAATTAGAGTGGCCTGATTTGGGCCTTTTTTTGGATGGTTTTAGGAAGTTGATCAGAGTGTTTGAGTCATGGGTTGTTGTGGTGATCCAGTTTGACTGATGTTACTGTCAAAGCCTTCCCTCTAATCTGTTTTCAACAGGGGTGTTAAATAAGAGGCATATTGGGTACTTTGAAAATTTCTGTCTTCTATACCTATATGGTTTAGTTGTGAGATGTCCTTCAAAAGCTCATTTGTTGGGGCTGGGGATGTAGCTCAGTTGGAAGAGTGTTTCTCTCGCAAGCACAAGGCCCTGGGTGCAATCCCCAGAACTGCAAAACAAACAAACAAACAAACAAACAAACAAACAAACAAAAAACCAAAAAAAACCAAAAAAACTCATGTGTGAAACAATGC
>JAJEJO010053149.1:73871-85597 GCA_020662805.1 Glaucomys volans | reverse complement strand
AACTCATGTGTGAAACAATGCATGAAAGTTTAGAGGTGAAATGATTGGGTCATGAGAGCTTTGATCTAATTAGTGCATTAATCTCCTGATAGGGATTTACTGGCTGGTAAATGTATGCAGGTACGATGTGGCTGGAGGAGATGGGTCATTGGGGGCATGTCTTTGGGTTATATATTTTGCTCTTGGTGAGTGGGAGTTTCTTTCTGCTTCCTGGTGCCATGTCCTGAGTCGCTTTCCTCTGCAGCACCCTTCTGCCGTGATGTTCTGCTTCATCTCTGACTCAGAGCAATGAAGCTGCCCATCCGTGGACTGAGGCATCTAGAACTACAAGCACCAAATAAATTTTTCCTCCTCTAAAATTGTTCTTGCCTGTCTTATGGTCACAGTGGTGAAAAAAGCTGACTAAAACACTATCTGAGTATTGTTTAAAGATTTTCCAAAACTATCTTTTGAAATAACCCAAGACTAATTTAGAAGGTTGTTGGGCACATGGTTCCATCCTTCCACAGTCAACAACTTTACGGTGGACATGAGAAATAGTCTGATGAGGGACTTGAATTGCTTCCTGTGCCCTTCCTGGTCCTTGGCTGTTTACTAATTATCACCATCTATTTGTGTGTTAAACTGTAGTGACAGCCTTTTTTTCTCCTACAAATGTTTACAGGTTAGTAAAGATTGTAGTGACCTGACTCATACATTTGAATCATGGGATTGAATTCCTTAGCAAACCTTTTGGGTCAGTGTCAGTATCAGGGAATTCTTTAGTGATAGCTCTCAACTTGATCCAAGGAGGGTACACCACTGAGGTTCCTCTTCTCCCCCTCACTATAGACTTAGCTCTAAAGTGTGCCACAAGGACAGGAGGAATTCGTTTGTCCTACAGATGGGTTCTGGGGCTAAGACCACGCTCTGTGCCTTGAGCATGGGTAGTGGATGGGGCAGGAGGACAAACAGGATTGACAAGCTTCTCTTTCTTTTTTTTTTTTTCTCCCCTTCATTGTGCACACAATAAACTATTTTGAAAATGTGAAAATTTCTGTTTTTGTGGCCAATGTGGTTTTACATCTTCTGGGGTTATCTGGGAGCCATTTACCAATGAATTAACAATGAGGAGGATCATAAGTGTTATACATGAACCTAAATGATTCTCCCAAGGAACAATGGTGTGAATTATCTCTTTAGGATCTTGCTTGCAATTCTTTCGGCTGTATATGCAGAAGTGAATTTGTGGATAATATGTTAACTCTATTTTCAATTTTTTGTGTGTAAACGTCATACTGTTTTCTAAAGAGGCTGCACCATTTTGCATTCACACCAACTGTGCATAAGAGATCCCATTTATCCATTTTCATTTCCTTGCTTTAAAAAATTTTAATAATAGCCAACAACTGGTGGGAGTATCTTTTTAAAATTTTTAACCGTGGATTGAACCCAGGGGCACATTACCAATGAGCTACATCCCCTGCCTTTTTTATTCTTTATTTTGAGACTGGATCTCAATAAGCTGCTTAAGGCCTCACTAAGTTGCTCAGGCAAGTCTCCATCTTGCAATCCTCTTCTCTCAATCTTTTCACTGGCAACTACCTGACCATAAAGAAAAAAACCATTGGCTGAATACATGAATCATTATGTACCTGACAATAGTCGTTTTTCCTTTCATACGAAGTGTGCAATCAGATGTATTGCTCAAAGCTCAGCCCATCAGGGGTATTTCCACTCACCATTTCCTATAGGATTATCCCAGCAAGGAGTGTTACATCTGTCCACTTTTGAATGGTGCCTACATGTTAGCTTTTTCTCCTAGAAACCAGGCCCAACCCTTCTCACCTTTTTTCAACTCATATAGGGAACTCACCTCAGGAGCTCATAAGTTCAGATTGGGGCTGAGAAAGTAGGATGTCAGGAGTAAGGAACATGGTGCACTTTCTCATGTAACTCATTTGTGTCGTCAGAGCCAGCTATTAACTGGTGATGCAGTGCTGGTGCACACACTGAGCTTTAGGGCTTGGTGGATCAGCTAACACCCAGTTAAAGAAGGCAACTGCAAGTAGCATGGAATTTGGCCCATGTTCATATGCTCAATTTCTGTCCTGCACCAGGCCTTTGAAGAATCATGTCTCTTTCTTGATTACAAGAGACCACATCTAATTTATCCTTCACTTTAGAAAAGATATCTCAACCTGTTCTAGACCACTGAAACCCTATATGTTTTCCTGAAGTAGAAGGTGGCTAAATTTTAGATTTTTATTTTGTACCCTCTGATGCAAAAGTATCTTATCAGTAAGTGCAGAGCAGTAGGGAATTCTTGCCCACTCTGTTTCATCAATGTAATGATATCAATATTTGGCCCTAGATGATATCTTATGATAGGAAAGGAGGAAGAAGATCCCTGTGAACCGTGAGTCTGACAAGCTGGAGAGTTCATATACCCTGATGTCTGATGCTGAAGGAACACTGAAGAAAATTGCCAGCTAAAAGAAAATTGCTCCTGGTAGGCTTTATGGGCAGGGACAGAGAAAAGGCACTGGTTAAATCAACAGTTTCATACTAGGTTCCAGGGATGAGTTAATTTGCTTAAGCAAAGAAACATTTTTGTGGGGGAATGTAACTGCCCTTGGCTTCATCACCATTAAATTCATGATATCCCACTCTCCTCCAAAATTCATCGACTTCTACCCAGGCCATATCCATAAGCTGAATGTGGTTGTGGTTGGAACCACCACACTTGCATCTTTCAAGTCCACAATAGTGGCACTAATCTCTGAATGCCTTCAGGAATTTGGCAGGGTTCACTATTGTCCATGACAGAAGCTGTTCTAACAGCTTCTACTTGGCTGTTCTTTTCATAATCAGCTTCACTCCACAATTCCAGGAAGTTAATGTGGGATTCTGCTAGTGGCTGCTTAGAAAGACTGAGAAATACAGAAGGAGAAATATAGGGGGAGGAGGAAGGGAGATAATTCTTAAGTAACTTTTGTATGTGTTTGTATTTCATTTCCCACAAAATCATAAATCCATGTTTTATGAATGAACACAGGATGAAAAGAAGCATTGAAAAAAAAAAGGGGGGGAATGATCACTAATGTTTTCTCATCCTGTTATATATATTTTAAAACTGGAAGCTTCTTTGATCACTTTTACATCATTTCCTAACTGAAGCATGATAATATTCTTCAGGTATATTCATGTAACTTTCTTAACTTATATTAATGACCCCCTCAAGGAATTTCATGTAAATGCTTTATAGTTTAATGAGAAGGAGATTTCACATGTAGGTGCTACCTTTTGTCTCTAAAATTGAGGACGGCCTCTGGTTTCCTCATTCACCTTTGTTCCCTGGCTCTGTCAAACCTTGCCGTGCTTTGTCTTATTCATTAATTCATTGTCTTATTCATGTTGTGTCTTATCTGTTCTGATCAGCCAACTGAGAAGAACTAGGTAGCCTCACTCATTTTGCTTCACCAGATGCTCTCAGGACGCTCCATGTAACAAACTGATAAACCACTCCAGCAGATTAACTTCTTTCTTGCTCTGGCTACTCTCTGCAGTTCTAGGGTCATGAGAGTCAGGATCTGTTGTAGATGGATTAGAGACTCAGTAGTATTAGGTGATTGATCAGATTTGGTGAGAAGCAGTCATGATGTTGGGACCATTAGCTGGTCTCCATTTCTACCATCATAGATACCTGATTTGGTGCCTGTTGTACAAGCACTGAGTTAACTGAGCCCAGAGGCCTAGTTAATCTGGTACATGGAGTCTTCTGAAGGTGTCTGGTGAAGCAGTATGAGTTAGGATACCTAGTAGTTCTCAGCTGAGTGATCACCACAGATAAGACCAACTGATGAATGAGACAAAGCACTGCAAGGTTTGACAGAGCCAGGGAACAAAACTGAGTGAGGAAATTGGAGGTTGTCCTCAATCTTAGAGACAAAGGGAAGCACCTACATGTGAAATCTACATTATGGCTGGATTACATTGGTGGTCAACACAGTCCCTCATTCTCCTAAAAGAATTAGGAAGGGCAGAGATAGAGACACATTTTCAAGTGTTTGAGAGTGAATCTGAGAGTGACTGGGAGGAGAAACAAGAAACACTTTCCAAATTGCCATGATCACAAGTTGAAAAGAATCTGATTATGGAATGCCACAGCCTCAAGTAGCCCAGGGCACACATTGGAAGCAACATGTTCTGTGTGCTCCAAGGGCATCACATCGTATACTTGGCATAATCTCCACACCCACTCAGTGTCCCATGAACTCTCCTGTGGAACGTGACATACCATTGTTTAAATGGACCATCTTTAAGTCTCAGCTCTTCCCCACTAGATCAAGATAATTGTGGCTCTGCCTGTGTCTGTAATGGAGGGCCTGGTGCTTGCACTGGATTCTGAGGTGATTTCTCATTTTTTTTTTTATCACTTAACTTTCTGGTTGAGAAGAAGGTTATTTTACATTTATCTTCTAGATACTACACGTAGCCTGGTCCAGTGAGATAAGCATCTACTGTGCTGTGAACAAAAACTCCTGATGGAGAGATTACCCTTTGGGTTATTTAAGGTTGGAGTAACATAGAGAAAGAAATCCTGGAGAAGGAATGAGGAAAGAAAAAGGCATGGGTGATAGATTTGATGTATTGCCATTGAGGGAAGGGCTTAGATTGGGATCTGCTTATAGCCTTTCTTACACCCACTGGTTTATGTCCTCTTCAGAGTGCATTATAAAATGACTAGGGGTGATTCTTAGCAATTAGTGTTACACCATGGTACAGTTGAAGTGATCCCTGGACTCTAACACAACTAATTTCAAAAATCTGCCAAGAAAAAATGAAAAACTTACTTAAGCTGAGACTCTTTCTGCTCTGTACAGGAACTGATAATCCTTGCTTGGCCATTTAACCATGATTAAGGTACAATCCTGGGCTTACCCCTGGCATATATTTAAGCTGAGCCTGATTTCTCCAATTATTTTAAGCTTCTGTGAGTTCCAATCTGGCTTCTGAGGAACATGGTTGAGTTTTCAACATAGTATCCTCCATCCCTGGCCACCTGACTTCTTCCATCTGCTTACTTTCCTGGGTCTTTCCCTCATCCTGTCCACCACCTAAGACTTGACATAACCTCTATACTTTAAAATCTACCTAAATATTTATTTATTTTTGGAGTGAGGAATCAAGGCTTCCCAGGGAGACTGAGGAATACTCATCCTGATCACAGCCCTGGAACTTCTGCCCAGGCTCTGAGAACACAGCAAGTGCTCTGTGCTCACCATTCTGTACGTGATCCCTGTGGTAAGCTAGAAAATGAATCATGAGTAGCATGGTTGTCTGGAGAGTGATCATTCTCCCTGCCTGACAGTCTACTGCTATCTTATCTACTCTTTGAATATATTAGATTATCTCCCCACGTGCCCCTGCTTTGTCTGTGGTATTAAAACATTTTGCCTGGAAGATATCTCTAAGGGAAACCCTTGGTGTAGCCAAACTCTCAGGGAGTTTGGATGACCTTTGCTCTCTTTGGTATGTGACAATGAATTCTTTCCTTTCCCTCTGAGAACAGTTTTTCTTCTTGCAGCCATAGTTCTCCTTTGCTACCAATGTAGTAAATTCAAAGAAAATTTCTGTGAGCATGTATTGCAGACTTGTGAACCTGCAGGAGGCTAATTGTGTATGATCTGGAGAGACTGGAGTATTCCATACTCTCGTAAGTGTATTCAGTAATCTAGTGACAGTTGTGGAAATTCCTTTTCTCCTTCAGGTCTCAAACTGTGTCCCTTTATGACATGGCATCCATATGAAGAAAGCTGATTCAGGTTCAGGTGTGAAGCTCTGAGCCACATGATGGTGTCTTCTCTCTTGTAGGTTGATAAAATTCAGGGAAGATTGAGTGGAGTATTACTGTTCTTCAACATTTTTCTCGCCTCTTCCTGATACCTCTGAATTTTAACCTCTCTGCTGTTCAGAATTCAAAGGCTCTAAATCCTTGGCTCTCTAGCCATTTTCCAAGTCTGCCTGCTGGCCTCTGCTACTCTTGTGTAATCCTGACCAAACTTCTGTCTCAGCTCAGAGACCCCTGCTCTGGAAGCCTTTTTTGATCATTCTACTTTTTTACAATACTCTCTCTGTTTTTCCAGAGTCTTCCTGCCTTATCCACCACATAATATTTGTCATGATGCATTTTAATTGCCTGTCATTCCCTGCCATCTGGTCATTAGCTAGCTTGATGCTCTACTTTGGTGCTTAGCACAGAGCCTGGAACCCAGCTTCCTTTATGTAAGTCCTTTGTACCTGTCAACCTGAGAAGGAATTGCTGTGTTCTTCAACATCTACAATGTGAAGTTCTCCATGAAGTGCATATTTTCCCTGTAGGAGACACTCTGCAAAAGGAACTTTGCTAGATATGTCTTTGGACCATGTGGCAGAACTGCTGACAGGGGGCCCATAACTAGTATAGAAGACATATTCTTTCATTTAATTCATTCTAGGTTGCCCATACCTGCATTTGAGACTTGTATCGTCGTTATCAAAATAACATCTTGTTTCTGCTTTTCTCTTCTGTAGTTTTTATGCCAATGAGTGCAGAATCCAATTGTGTGAAAGATTGTAAAAAGAAATTGGAAATTGATTTTGCTGATTCAAAAGAGGCATCATGCTGTAGTAATTACAATTTTTGCAATGACATTAAGCATCCAAAGATTAATCCTTAATTTGAGAGAGTTTCATAAAGTCTCAACATTTCCATCCTCTCTTCCATTTCGACTCTGTACTTGAGGCTTCCCCATGTATCAGAAATAAAGGTTTCTTGGAACCTGGGAAAAAATTTCTTTAGTTTAATGTTAATCTATGTGATTCTGTAGTTCCTTTCTTTGCTTATTATTATCCCCTAGTTCAACATGAATATAGCTTACTCTTGGTTTCAATGAACACATTCATTATACTAAAAAGAGAAGGTAGGATGGAATAATAGATGAAAATAATACAATATGTGGGGAAGAAGAGAAAAACTGAAGAACAGGATGACTAGATATTTTTAAAAACATGCTTAGACATATTGCTTAGACATATTGTAGCACTATTTGTACATTTAATAGAAGGAGGTAGATGAGAAGTGTAAATCAAATATGAATTATATGGGAGATAAGAAAATCAGCCTGATTAGTTATGGTAGGAACAGGTCCTGAAGGACCTTTTTCAATTTCCTTCTGTTTCCCACAATTTCTGCTTCTATTGTATGCACAGTTTTCAGATTCTTCCTCCCAGGGATCTTGACGTAGTATCATTTCATTCCCTAAAACTATAAAATGAATAATACACACCTTCAATTGTATATATGTTCAATTTTTATTGAAGCACCATGTTTAGTTCATGGTTATGGTGTTTTTGAAATGAAAGAAGCTTTTCCAATAATGAGTTTAGGCTAAAAAAATGAGGATAAAGATTGAGTGTGAAAACACTCATTGCTCACAGTTTTCCCTAATTATGAAAATTGATTGGTTATTTGGCATTTTACTCTGTGAAAGTGTAGGATAGTCATAAAGGAGGACTTCTGCAGACATCTATCCTTTGCTTTTGTAGGATGCTTTTCCCTTTCCTCCCTGAAAATCACTACTTGATGACAGGGAGACATTTACTGTTTAGATCTGGAAAATCCCCCCAAATGCCATGTGTTGAAATTTTGGTCCCAAGTGCACCAATGTTTAGAGGTGGGTCTTTTGGGATGTGCTTGGGTCATGAGGACTCTGATACCATCAGTGGATCAATCCCTTGATAGCTACATGTACTACTGAGAGATTGCACAAATATTTGAGTTTGGTATGGTTGGAGAAAGTAGATGACTGTTTGTTCCCTGGAATGTATTTTGTATTCCTGTCCCCTTCCTCTCTCTCTGTCTCTCTGTTTCCTGACTGCCATGTGCAGAGTCCCGTTTTTCTAACATGTTCATCATTCATGATGTTCTGCCTCACATCAGGCCCAAAGCTATAGAGCCAGATAATCATGGACTGAAACTCTGAAGACATGATACTTGATTAAATCATTCCTCCTTTAAGTGCTTTCTCCCAGGTATTTGTCATGGTGACAAAAATATTATAAACGCAGACTGAATTCAACACAGACATCAGGTGTTTGCTCTGCCCACAATGATGTCGAAGAGCTGACATCTGGTTAAAACACTTGTGTACAGGTTCTCCAATGCTATGATGAATAGGATGGATGGCCGAAATCTGCTGGAGCCATCCCTCAAGGGAAAGATGGCAGATTAGAAGAACTAAAAATATTATAGGAGCTTCCCAAGAGTAAATTAAAATAGCAGTTTTGGAGCAACAAACTGTGGTAGGAAGTCTGTGAAAATGTAAGTAGGCAATTCACTGAGCTAGCAAAGAAGTGAAAACCAAGAATATCAGTTTCTAGAAGGGAAAGAGAATTAATAAAAGTGATAGGCATTGGCATCTTTGGTCATACTGTGGCTAACAGTGAGAGAGGAATCCCCCTCCAATGATCCAAAAGGCATTCTCCCCATGAATTTTCAGAAAAACATAGTGTCAAACAAATTTTAGAGTTGAGCAGCTAAGCTCAGAAAAGGTGAGCTGATCTGGAGAAGTCCAGATCTGGAAAAGGTGAGCCAGATCTGGAGAAGTCCTGTTGCTCTCTGACAGGGGAAAGCCTTGGCACTCCCCAGCATTTTTACTTAGAATAGCAGTGATGACAGCTTGAAGAGAATTTTTGTTTGAGTTTCCTGATGGCAGATGAGGAAACTCTTCAGTTTCCCTTGTTTTCCACATTTTACTTTCTATTTTTTGTCCTATTCTTGGTGTATTTTACTTTTAATATGCAAGACCAATAAAGCACATATGCTCTAATTTCCACTGGATCAGTGGATGTCCATGCCATGGGTCAGTCTGCACATAAAAGTGAGTAGAGAGAAACTCTGGGGGGCTGATCACTCTGCAGAGTGGAGAACAATAAAGTGTGATTTCATTTGAAATTTGTGGTCTCATCTCTGGTATAAGAAGGATTATCAATGGGTGAGAAAATTGGGACTGAACATGGTTAGGTGGAAAGTGAGACTTGCACTACCTCTCCCAAGCCCAATCAGGGCTGGAAGATAGACTGACACTTCCAACAAATCTCATGCCAGCACCAGACTGAGGCTATGAAAACAAGGGTACACTGCCACACAAATTGGTCTAAGGATGGTACAGTGTTGAGAGATGGACAGTAGTAGTGCCCAATTTACAATCCCAATTCAAGACATAATAATAAAGCCATATAAAGATAAGCTTTCTCTGCAACTGGCAAGACTTTCCCTACACTGGTGGTTAGTGAAGGAGTTGCAGAGCTTAGCATAGACTCCCCTATCTAGTTTGGCAGGTTTGGGTCAGAGATGAGAACAAGCAGTGCATTTTATGTGTCACACAAACTTCCTCTTGGTTGTGAGATTAAAATTGAAACTCTGTAAAGAAAGTCCTTTATTTCTGAAACTCCATCAAGAGGAAAACCAAACCTTTCCGTGAAAGTTATGGCATTAACTGCTCAATATTAACTGATTCCTATGTTTCTCCACAATAAGTTTTGCCTTATTTTGTGTATTTTCCCATTTTATTGAATCTTTTATTGATACCTCTTCTGTTCTTATTCATCTCCATTCCACCCTTCTCATCCATCCTTTTCATTCACTCCATTTCTGTCTCCCTTCCCTCACCAGCCATTTTTCTTTATTCTTTATTCTTTTTCTTTTTCTTTATTTTATCTCACATTCCCATTCAACATAATATGTAATCATTAATGCTTAATACTTCCAAACTATTCTGTATTATTTCTCACCCATGTTTCTTCTTTGGTTGTAATTACTAGTAATATTATTTGTAGCATATGTACATAAACATTTTAGTCTGAATTACCACTGCTTATGGTGGTTACTTCCTCCTTTCAAAGTGGAACCTGTGGTTGAATTTAAATCTTTGATTACACTCATTGGATGCATTGAAACTAAGATGTGCTCCTACCCTGGACTGAACATAAAGAATAACAACTCACTAAACTATCCCCACATAATGAGGAAGAGAAATTTATTTACACAATTTTGCAAAATTAGAATCTCAGAAAGCATGATGAAATTGGTTAATAAGAAATCTTACATATGTTAGAGTTTAAAATTAAACTCCAGATCTCCCAAAAAATCTTAAGAGGAATATGAAACAAATGAGTATATATTTAAGCAATCTAAAATCAGCATACTATAGGGATACAATCACATCAATGGAAGCTCAATTCTTAACAGGCAAGCTGTGAAACCAACTTACATGTCCTTCAACAGATGAACAAACAAAATGTGGTATATATACACAATGGAGTATGAATCACTAATAAAGAAGAATGAAATTATGGTATCTGTCAATAAATAGATGGAACTGGAGATTATGCTGTTAAACAAAATAAGCCAGTCCCAGAAAGTGAAAGATCAAATGTTTTCTCTAATATGCGGAAGCTAATCCAAAATAAGTGTGTGGGGAGGGGAATAAAAAATAGAAGAAAGATCAGTGGAGTAGATGAAGGGTAAAGAAGGGAAGGGAGGAGGGACAGGATAAGAGAAGAACAGTGGAATGAATCTGACCTGAGTTTCCTATGCATGTACCACAGTGAATATACCACAGTGAATCCCACCATTATGTATATACACAGGGGACAAATTTTTAAAAAAAAGATGTAAGGAAATAGCAGAAAGATGAGTAGAGGGAAAGGAGCAGGGTGAGGAAGGAGGGAAGGAAAAATGGAATTACTGGGGACTGAATTAGAGCAAATTATATTCTATGCTTTTATAATTATGTCAAAATGAATCCTAATGTTTTGTATAACTAAAAAAGAACCAATAAAATGGAAAAAAAAGAAAAGAAAAGCCTTTGAACAGATGGATTCCCAGCTGTGTTCTACTTGACCTTTAAAAAAGAACTAGGAGGATCCAAGATGGCGGACTAGAGGGAGGCTGCGTTCCTTGTTGCTCCGTAATCCAAGATTCGAAAAGAGGAGGATCTGATTCTCTGGGAAGCAATCTCTACTCCTCATCGATCCCCTGCTCTTTACCACATCTGTCTACCTCGATCACCAGCAGTCTACAAGCCTAGCGCTACATTTGAGTGCAGATCGCTCACTGACCGCTGCCTATCATCCATCACTTGCCTGTCTGCCTGCCTCTGGCCTGCCCATCGCCTGCCTCTCACCTACTCATCGTCCACCAACCGAAGTTCACCTGCCGATCATCCACCAGTAGCCTGCGGAACCTGCAGACCATCAGTGGATCACCAGCTGCCTGCTGTTGCCTGGAAATTCACCATCACAGTACCCGAAGGTTTGGTTACACGTGGCTGTCGCCATTTTTGGGGAAAAAAAAAAAAGCCAGGAGCTGCAGGACCACCAGCCCGACTGACAGCACCCTGCCTCCAGGACCCCCTGCTTGACTGACAGCACTCCACCTCCAGGGGTCCAGCCTGACCATCTGCACCCCACACAGTCTCAGTGCCCACGCCCTGTGCTGCAGCTCACCATTTGCCAACACGTTTAGAAACCAGTGCAGCCATTTTGGATTATCGGCAAAAACTGTCATTAGGTGGGGCAAATCCCATCCTGAGACGCCCACTGGAGACTGGAAGCTCATTGTCAGGTAGCTCTCATGCCTCAGGCTACTAAAGACTGGGAGGATTGAATAGGATATGATAGTTATAATGTATATTTTTTTT
>JAJEJO010053149.1:41823-73771 GCA_020662805.1 Glaucomys volans | reverse complement strand
TTAACAATTACAGCCTACACCCTTCCCCATCCTCTTTGTCCTCCATTAGAAACTGGAGTCCTTACCGCAAATCTGTTTGTTATACTGTAGATAATAATAAAACTCATCCTCTCTGTTTATTATGACAATATTGTAACAATATTGTAACAAAAAGACTACTGTAACAATAGTCTTCATAGGGGCTATTTGGTTTACAGCTGCATATTGTCTATACTGGGTGTTGCTAATATTGATTCCCCCCTTAAAGAAGAACTTTCAGATAACGATAGGGTTATCGTTAAGCCTATCGGGCACTAATCCACTAAGCCTATAGGGCAGAAACTACAATACTCTAGATCTGCATTGCTGCAGGGGAAGATACATGAACAACATGAAAAAACAAGGGAGGAAAGTGTTCCAAACAAACCAAGATTCTACACTAACAGAATCCAATGACAGCATGGTAGAAGAAATGCCAGAAAAGGAGTTCAGAATATACATGATTAAAGTGTTCAGAGAAGCAAATGATGAATAAAGAGAGCAAGTGCAATCAATGATTGACCATTCCAATAAGCGGCTGAAAGAGCAACTACAGGAAACAAAAGATCACCTCAACAAAGAGATAGAGATTCTGAAAAAGAACCAAACAGAAATCCTTAAAATGAAGGAAACAATAAACCAAATTAAACACTCAATGGAAAGCATTACCAACAGACTGGATCACTTAGAAGACAGAACCTCAGACAATGAAGACAAAATATTGAATCCTGAAAATAAAGTTGCCCAAACAGAGAAGACGGTAAGAGAGCATGAATGGAAACTCCAAGAACTATGGGATATCATGAAAAGACCAAATTTAAGAATTATTGGGATTGAGGAAGGCACAGAGATACAAACCAAAGGAATGAACAACCTATTCAATGAAATAATATCAGAAAATTTCCCAAACCTGAAGACTGAAATGGAAACTAAACTGCAGGAGACTTACAGAACACCAAATGCACAAAATTATAGCAGACCCACACCAAGCCACATTATAATGAAAATGCCTAATGTTCAAAATAAAGATAGGATTTTAAAGGCTGTGAGAGAAAAGAAACAGATTACATATAGGGGGAAACCAATACGGATATCAGCAGATTTCTCAGCCCAGACCCTAAAAGCTAGAAGGGCCTGGAACAATATATTTCAAGCTCTGAAAGAACATGGCTGCCAACCAAGAATCCTATATCCAGCAAAGCTAACCTTCAGATTTGAAGACGAAATAAAATCCTTCCATGACAAACAAAAGTTAAAGGAATCCACACATAGAAAGCCTGCGCTACAGAACATTCTCAGCAAGATATTTCATGAGGAAGAAATGAACAACAACAATGTAAGTCATCGAAGGGGGGAACTATCCTAAAAGAAAAGCCGATTAAAGGAGAAACCAAGTCACATTAAAAACCAAATCTAAGCCAAAATGACTGGGAATACAAATCATATCTCAATAATAACCCTGAATGTTAATGGCTTAAATTCGTCAATCAAAAGATATAGACTGGCAGACTGGATCAAAAAGAAAGACCCAACAACATGTTGCCTTCAAGAGACTCATCTCACAGAAAAGGACATCCACAGACTAAAGGTGAAAGGATGGGAAAAAACCTACCATGGACACGGACTTAGTAAAAAAGCAGGGTTTTCCATCCTTATATCAGATAAAGTGGACTTCAAGCCAAAGTTAGTCAGAAGGGATAAAGAAGACATTACATACTGCTTAAGGGAACCATAAATCAAGAAGACATAATGATCATAAATATTTATGCCCCAAACAATGGCCCATCCATGTTCATCAAACAAATCCTTCTCAATTACAGGAATCAAATAGACCACAACACAATAATTCTGGGTGACTTTAACACACCACTGTCACCACTGGACAGATCTACCAAACAAAAACTAACAGAGAAACTATAGAACTCAATAACACAATGAATAACTTAGACTTAACGGACATATATAGAATATTCCATCCATCAATGAGTGAATACACTTTCTTCTCAGCAGCACATGGCTCCTTCTCTAAAATAGACCATATAGTATGCCACAAAGCAGCCCTTAGTAAATGCAAAAAAGTAGAGATATTACCTTGTATTCTATCGGATCATAATGGATTGAAAGTAGAAATCAATGAAAAAAGAAAAAACAGAAACTACTCCAACACCTGGAGACTAAATAATATGCTATTGAATGAAGCATGGATAACAGAAAACATCAGGGAGGAGATAAAAACATTCCTAGAGGAAAATGAGAATGACGATACAACATATCAAAATCTCTGGGACACTATGAAAGCATTACTAAGAGGAAAATTCATTACATTGAGTGCGTTCAAGAAAAAAATAAAAAGTCAACAACTCAACGACCTAACCTTACATCTCAAAGCCCTAGAAAAAGAGGAACAGTTCATCACCAAAAGTAGTAGAAGACAGGAAATAATTAAAATCAGAGCTGAAATCAATGAAATTGAAACAAAAGAAACAATTAAAAAAATTGACAAAACAAAAGTTGGTTCTTTGAAAAAGTAAACAAAATAGATAAACCCTTAGCCACACTAACAAAGAGGAGAGAGAAAACTCAAGTTACTAAAATTTGTGATGAAAAAGGAAATATCACAACAGACACCACTGAAATTCAAAACATAATTAGAAGCTACTTTGAAAACCTATACTCCAATAAAATAGAAAATCTTGAAGACATCAACAAATTCCTAGAGACATATGATCCTCCCAAACTGAACCAGGAAGACATACGCAATTTAAACACATCAATTTCAAGCAATGAAATAGAAAAAGCCATCAAAAGCCAACCAACCAAGAAAAGACCGGGACCAGATGGATTCTCAGCTGAGTTCTACAAGACCTTCAAAGAAGAACTTATACCAATACTCCTGAAAGTATTTAATGAAATAGAAAAAGAGGGAACCCTTCCAAATTCATTCTATGAAGCTAGCATCACTCTGATACCAAAACCAGACAAAGACACATCTAGAAAAGAAAACTTTAGGCCAATATCTCTGATGAATATAGATGCTAAAATCCTCAACAAAATTCTGGCAAATCACTTACAAAAACATATTAAGAAGATAGTGCACCCCGATCAAGTGGGGTTTATCCCAGGGATGCAAGGTTGTTTCAACATCTGGAAATCAATAAATGTAATTCATCACATCAATAGACTTAAGGTTAAGAATCATATGATTATTTCAATAGATGTACAGAAAGCATTTGACAAAATACAACACCCCTTCATGCTCAAAAAACTAGAAAAAATAGGGATGGTAGGAACATACCTGAACATTGTAAAGGCTATTTATGCTAAGCCCACTGCCAACATCATTCTCAACGGAGAAAAACTAAAAGCATTACCTCTAAAAAATGGAACAAGACAGGGATACCCACTGTCACCACTTCTATTCAACATTGTGCTGGAAATGCTAACCAGAGCAATTAGACAGACCACAGAAATTAAAGGTATATGAATAGGAAAAGAAGAACTCAAGCTGTCTCTATTTGCTGATGACATGATCCTATATTTAGAGGATCCAAAACACTCCACCAGGAATTTTAGACCTAATTAGTGAGTTTAGCAAAATAGCTGGATATAAAATAAACACACATAAATCAAATGCATTTATCTACATAAGCAATGAATCATCTGAAAGTGAATTGAGGAAAACAACTCCATTCAAAATAGCCTCAAATAAAATAAAATATTTGGGAATCAATCTAACAAAAGAGGTGAAAAACCTCTGCAACGAAAACTACAGAACATTAAAGAAAGAAATTGAGGAAGACCTTAGAAGATGGAAAGATCTTCCATGTTCTTGGATAGGAAGAATCAATATAATCAAAATGGCCATACTTCCAAAGATGCAGTACAAATTTAACACAATTCCAATAAAAATTCCTATGACATTCCTCACAGAAATAGAAAAAGCAATCATGAAATTCCTATGGAAGAACAAAAGACCCAGAATAGCCAAAACAATCCTGGGCAGGAAGAATAATGCAGGAGGTATCACAATACCAGACCTTAAACTCTATATGGAGCAATAGTGATAAAAACAGCATGGTATTGGCACCAAGATAGATAGATAGACCAATGGTACAGAATAGAGGACCCAGAGACAAACCCACATAAGTACAGATATCTCATACTAGACAAAGGTGCCAAAAACATACAGTGGAGAAAAGACAGCCTCTTCAACAAATGGTGCTGGGAAAACTGGAAATCCATATGCAATAAAATGAAATTAAACCCCCATCTCTCACCCTGTACAAAACTCGACTCAAAATGGATCATGGACCTAGGAATTCGACCTGAGACTCTTCACCAAATAGAAGAAAGAGTAGGCCCGAATCTTCTTCATATTGGCAGACTTCCTCAAGAAGACCAACAGAGCACAAGAAATAAAAGGAAGAATCAATAAATGGGATGGGTGCAAACTAAAAAGCTTTCTCTCAGCAAAAGAAACAATCAAGAATGTGAAAAGAGAGCCTACAGAGTGGGAAAAAATCTTTTCCACACACACTTCAGACAGAGCACTGATCTCCAAAATTTATAAAGAACTTACAAAACTGTACACCAAAAATGCAAAGAGCCCAATCAATAAATGGGCTAAGGAACTGGGCAGACACTTCACAGAAGAGGATATACAGGCTTTAACAAATATATGAAAAAGTGCTCATCATCTCTAGTAATTAGAGAAATGCAAATTAAAACCACCCTAAGATTTCATCTAACTCCAATTAGAATGGCTATTATCAGGAACACAAGCAATAGCAAGTGTTGGCATGGATGTGGGGAAAAAGGCACACTCATACATTGCTGGTAGAGTTGCAAATTGGTGCAGCCACTTTGGAAAGCAGTATGGAGATTCCTTAGAAAACTTGGAATGGATCCACCATTTGACCCAACTATCCCATTCCTCGGTTTATACCCAAAGTTCTTAAAATCAGCAAAATATAGTGATGCAGCCACATCTATGTTCATAGCTGCTCAATTCACAATAGCTAGATTGTGGAACCAACCTAGATGCCCTTCAATTGAAGAATGGATAAAGAAACTGTGATATATATACACAATGGAATATTACTCAGCCATAAAAAAGAATAAAATTATGGCATTTGCTGGTAAATGGGTGGAGTTGGAGAATATCATGCTAAGTGAAATAAGCCAAGCCCAAAAAACCAAAGGCCGAATGTTTTCTCTGATCAGTGGATGCTGATACCTAACAGGGGTGAGGGGGTGGGGGGAGTGCCAGGGGTTATGGGGAGGATAGAAAAGAATGGAGGAAATATGGATGGTGTGGAGGAAAATGGGATGGGAGGGGATGGGGGCAGGAAAAATAGTAGACTGAGACAGACAGCATTACCCTATGTAAATGTAAGATGATATGAACTGTGTGAATAAAAATAAATTAAAAAAAAAAGAAATCACATTAGGGGCAAAGTCAGATTGGAAGTCAGTTTTATTGCATTTCAAAATCTTAGCACTTTACAGTACGTTTCTGAGCTGTTGGTAAGTGATTTGGAAAAACTGGATGCCCCACATTAAATTCTCTATGAACAAAAAAACAAACAAACAAACACAAAACTAACTCTAATGTTTGACAAATTATCCCATGAAAGGAGAGTGTGAAAACACTTCCATACTCATTCTATGAAGCCAGTATAACTTCAATACCAGAACCAAATAAGGATACTTCAAAGAAAGAAAAGTACAGAACAATACACGTGATGCAAAAATACGTAGTAAAGTAGTAGTATATTGAATTCAACAACAGATTAAAAATTGTGCATCATGCCATGTTGGTTTATTCTGGGCATGAAATGATGTTTAACGTGATGATCAATAAATGTACACACCAGCCGGGTGCGGTGGCGCACGCCTGTAATTCCAGCACTTGGGAGGCTGAGGCAGGAGGATCACAAGTTCAAAGCCAGCCTCAGCAACTTAGCGAGGCCCTAAGCAACTCAGTGAGACCCTGTCTCTAAATAAAATACAAAATAGGGCTGGGGATGTGGCTCAGTGGTGGAGTGCCCCTGGGTTCAATCCCCAGTACCAAAAAAAAATAAATAAATAAAAATAAATAAATAAATGTACACACCATCCATATAAAATCAAGGTAAAAAAATCACATGATCATCTCAATAGATGCAGAAAAAAACTGATAAAATTCAATCCTCATTTATGATAAAAAAAATCCTGCTGGGTGCGGTGGTGCACGCCTGTAATCCCAGCAGCTGGGGCGGCTGAGACAGAAGGATCGTGAGTTCAAACTCAGCCTCAGCAAAGGTAAGGAGCTAAGCAACTCAGTGAGACCCTGTCTCTAAATAAAATACAAAATAGGGCTGGGGATGTGGCTCAGTGGCCGAGTGCCCCTGAGTTCAATACCCAGTTAAAAAAAAAAAATCCTGAAGAAACTAGGGATAAAATAGGCACACTTTAAGATCGTAAAGGCTATGTCAGACAAACTCAAAGCCAACATTGTACTGAATAAGGAAATAGTGGTATTTTCTCTTAAATCAGAAAGATGACGATGTCCACTATCACCTCTCCTATTCAACATAGTCCTTGAGACTAGGCAATTAGGCAAGAGAAGGATTAAAAGGAATGTAAATAGACATGAAGAAGTTAAATTTTCCTGTTTGCAGATATTATAATCCTATATTTAGAAGATCCTAAAAACTCTCCCAGAAGATTTCTATTGCTGACAAACAAGTTTAGCAAAGTAGTGGATACAAAAGCAACATACAAAAATGAATAGCTTTTCTATACAGTAATAATAAATCTGCTGAGAAATCATTGACCAAAATGGTTCTATTCACAATAGTTTCAAAAGGAAATTAAATACCTAAGAATAAATCTAACCAATGAGGGGAAATTATAAAACACTGAAAATGAAATTATAAAAGTCATTGGAAGACTGAAGAATCTTCCATATTCCTGGATAGGTGAAATTAACATTGTTACTATGGCCATACTACCAAGAGATCTACAGATTCAATGCAATTTCCATTAAAATATTAAAGCTGCTATTTCCAGAACTAGCAAAAGCAATTCTAATATGTATATGGTAGAACAAAAGAACAAGAATAGTGAAAGCAATTCTGAACCAAAAGAGGCTGGAGGCATCACAATACCCAACTTTATACTACAGAGTCCTAGTAGCATAACCAACTTAGTGGTATAAACTAGACATATAGACCAATCGAATAGGAGACAAAGGCACAAACCTACATACCACACAGTCATCTGATCCGTGACAAAAGGGCCCAACACTTACATTTGGGAAATGCCATCCTCTATAACCAATGGTGTTAAGAAAACTGGTATTCATATAAAAGAGATTTTAACTAGATTTCTATTTCTCACCAAGCACAAAACTCAATTCAAAATGGATTCACAATATAGAAATCAGACCAGAAAACTTGTAACTGCTGGAAGAGAGCATACAGAAAATATTCCAGCATATAGGCATAGGCAGTGAATAACTCAGGACTAAAACTTAGAAAATAATACTAATGATCAATGAATGGGTTTGGCATCGAACTAAGAAACTTCTATACAACAAAGGAAGCAATTAATAGTGTGATGAGAGAACCTATATAATGGAAGAAAATCTTTGCTATATACTCTTCTGGCAGATGATGAATACTTAAAATGTATTAAAAAAACCAGCAACAACAAACAACACAACACTAAAAAAACCCAAAGAACCCATTTAATAAATCAGCAAATAAAATGAACTTCTCAAAAGAAGTACAGACGAGCAATGACTGTGTTAAAAAAGGCACACGTCTTTAGCCATCAAGTAAGTGCAAATCAAAATTACATTGAGATTTCATCTCACTGCAGTTAGAATGGCAATCATCATGGATACAAGTAATATTAAATGTTGAGGAGGATGCAGTGGAAAAGGAACTATGATAAACTGTTGCTGGAAATGCAAATTAGTAGAGCCATGATGGAAATCAGTATGCAGATTCCACAGCAGACTTGGAATGGAACCACAGTCCTCACATAATTATTATAAAAGAATCAAGGTCAGCATGCTAGAGTGATAGATGCATACACATGTTTAAGCGCATAATTCTTAATAACCACATCATTGAACCAACCTGAGTGTCTCTAGAAAGATGCATACATAAAGATAATGAGGTATATATTCAAAGTGGAATTTTACTCATAAAAAAGAATGAAATTATGTCATTTGCTGGAAAATGGATGAAACTGTGGAACATCTTCTCATGTGAAAAAAGCCAAACTCAGAAAGTCAAGGCTTGTATGTTGTTTTTCATGTTTGGAAGCTAGAGAGGAAAAAGGGAAACTGACAAAATAAAAAGGAGGAAGACCATCAGGGTAGAAGAATGAGGTCCACTGTAGGAGAGCAAGAGATGGTACTGGGGATTCGAATTGATCTAATTATGTTATATGCATATACAAATATATCACAATGAAACTCAGTATTCTGTATCATTATTATAAACCCATAAAAATGTGCAATGGAGAAAAAACATATTAGTATCACAACTTTGAAAACATTGGATTGTGATATTCATCTCTAATTACTCTGGATTTTGTTTAAATTTATTGCATATAGTTGAACAAATGTTGTCAATTATGAACTTAACTTATTCCTTTTGTCTTAATCATTGTTGATTTCTTTATTTTGCTTTTTAGAAATAAAATATTATCATTACATTATTATTATTATTTGTAGTGCTTGGCATTGAACCTAGAGCCTGGCATGTGATAGGTGAGCCCTCTACTGCTAAGCTACATCCCAAGTCTTTTATTATGTGTTTATTGAAGTGTACATAAGAGTGGTTCTGTTATGGCAGAGTCAAACATGCACATAACATAATCACTGCATTTCGTGTTTTAGTATTTTCCCCTTTTCTCCCTTTCCCCTGATCTCTTTCCTCTACTCTACTAGTCTCCCTTCTACTTATTTGCTTTTTAAAGCAGTTGGTTCATTTTAATTATACATAAAGGTGAGATTCATTGGGCTCCATTTATATGTGCACATAGCATAAATTGATTGAATTCCTCAGTACCTCCCCTTTTACTCCCTGTCTCCCTCCCCTTTAATTCCTTTCCTCTATTATTTCCCCTTCTTCAGAAATAAAATCTAAACATCCTAAATTATTCTACTACAAAAGTTAACTCCCTCAGCAGTTTGAAGGTGTTACTGCTATTTTTTTTTTAACTCATTCTATCCAGGTTTTTATTTATCAGTTTAAAAAAAACAAGAAAGGCAAAAAGTATAAACACAGGTGCCGACTGAGCAGAGTGCAGGGACAGAGTGCCATTGGGCAGGTGTTTGTTACTGCTATGTTTTTGATGTAATACTGAAACAATTTCAAGTAGAGTAACAGCCCTCATCCACTCCTAATAGAAAGTGAATGGTTTTGGATATTAACATTTCTGTAGATTTAGCAATGTTTTGTTGATGAATTCAGCATAAAAGCTAGGCAAATAGTACTTCCATATGAAACTTTTACTGAATAATAAAATATTTCCCCCAAACAACAGCAAGTGATATTTTAATCACTAATTGTGCAATGCTTCTCTATATGCATCCCATTCTGTGAAAAGTCAAAACAAGAAACACTTCCCTTCTCCCTTACCTTGGCTGCATGTCCATTGTTGCCTGAGTTCAAAGTACTATTCCACAAGCACTCCAGAACTCAGTGCAAGAGCAGAGAAAATGTCAACGTTTCAAAATGCATTTTGACTTTCAGTTGAGGAGCATTCACCAAACTTACAAGTGAGAGTAGTTAATGTGCAATGCAGTAATGTACTGAAGGGAAAATAGAGAAGAATGTCCACATGCCTCAAAAGCCATAAAAAACCTCGATTAAAAGCATATGGTTGTGGATTTTTATTTAACACATATAAAGTTTACAGATTAGTGGGTTTCAGTGTGATATTTTTATACATGCACAGAGTGTGCACTGATCAAATCTAACCACTCCTTTCCACCCTAACCTCCATGGCCACACCACATTCTTCTCATTCATATAATCCACATTCTCTCCTTTGAGGTGGCAATTTCCATTTCCACTCACAAGACAGAACATGTAATACTTGTCTTTCTGTCTCTTATCCATTTCACTTAATGTAATGTTCTCCACTTCCATACATTTTGCTGCAAATGACAGGATTTCACTGTCTTTTGGGGCTGAATAATATTCCACAGTGTGTCTATACCACAAGCTTAGAGAAGCAGCATGCCTGCTACAAAGGGTAGTAGTTTATCGCACACAGGGTTTATCTCATTGTCTGAGCCTCTTCTCTGACCACAGTGGTTCCTGACTCTCCCATAGCCACTCATCTGTTCCTAGGCACTCTGATTCCCTACTTAGCTATTGTGAATAGTGCCACAATAGCCCACGGGCATGCAGGTACCTCTTTGGTATGCCAATTTCATTTTTTGGGTATATACCCCAAAGTGGGATATCTGGATCATATAGTAGTTGTATTTCTATATTTTCGAGGAACTTCCACACTCTTCTCCCTAATGGCTGTAGTAATTTACATTTCAGCAACAGTTTATATGAGTTCCTTTTTCACCACATTGCCTCCAGTTAGCTAGCTAACTTGCTCTATGTCGTGAGCATATTTTCATATATTTGTTGCCCATTCATATTTCTACTTTTGAGATGCTTCTATGCAGATCATTTGCTATAATTAAATTGGATTAACTGGTTTTTTAAAAACATGTTTAGTATTTTTAGTTCTTTTCAGATTCTGTGTCTTAACAATTTGTCAGATAAATAGCTATCAAATATTTTCTCCATTATGTAGATTGTCTCTTCACAATCTATTGATTGCTTCCTTTTGGGGGGGAGAAGTCTTCTGATTTGATGTAAATTCATTTGTAAAAGTTCACTTTTATTCCCTTTACTTTGAGGATCTTGTCCAGAAAACCATTGTCTTTACCAAGGTCTTGTTGCTTCCCCTAGGTTCTCTTCTAGTAGCTTCCAGATTTCAGGTCTTCCATTTAGGCCTTTGATTCATTTTGAGTTGATTATGTTCAGGAAAGAGCTAGGGGTCAAGATTCAATCTTCTGAATGTGGACATCCCCTTTTCTCATCAGGTTTTGCTGCCGAGGTTATTCTTTCTTCAATGTATGTTTTGGGCCCCTTGGTGAGATAGAGTTGACCATAGACGCCTGTCTGATCTCTGGGATCTGTATTCTGTTTCATTGGTCCACATGCCCGTTATGCCCAAACCATGGTGTTCTGGTTACTACAGCCCTATAATACATCTTAAAATCAGGTATTGTTAATATCTTCAGCAGTATTCGTATTGTTCAATATAGCAGTGCTTATTTCAGACCTTTTGTACTTCCTTAGTGAATTTTAGGAATTTGTTTTCTAGTTCTGTGAAGAAAGGCATTGGTTTTTCTGATGGGGAGTGTTTTGAGTCTGTCGATGGTTTTCTGTTATATGGACATTGTAACACTATTGATTTTTCTAATCCATGATCTGGAGATTTCTATCCACGTTTTATGTTGTCTTCAATTACATTCAGCAGTGTTTTATTATATTTGCATTAGAGGTCTTTTATTTCCTTAGTTAGATTTATTCCAAGGTATTTTGTTGATTTCTTTTTATGTTGCAGCTACTATGAAAGAAAGTGCATTCATGACTTCCTTATCAGGTAATTCATTATTGGGGAACAGAAAAGCTACTGATGATGATATCCTGAAAATTTACTGAATTTATTAGTTCTTATACATTTTGGTAGAATTCTTAGATTTTACTTTGTGTATAATTACATCATCTCCCCATGGATAATTTGATTTCCTCCCTTGCTATTTATATGCCTTTTATGTATGTATGTATTTATGTCTTGTGAATATATTTAGTTTTTTATTAGTTTTTTTTTAGTTGTACATGACAGTAGAGTCCATTTTGAGATAAGTATACAAGCATGGAATATATTTTATTCTATTTTGGAACCCATTCGTGTGTATTTACATGATGGTAAGATTCACTGTGATATATTTATATACATACATTGAAAGATATGTCAGATTTATTCCAGTCTCTTTTTCTTTTCCTATCCTCCTCCCTTCTCTTCATTTCCCTTTGTCTAATCCACTCAATTTCTATTCTTCCCCTCTCACCCTCTTATTGTGGGTTAGCTTCACATGTCAGAGAAACTTTTTGGTTTTTTAAGATTGGTTTACTTCACTTAGCGTGATAATCTCCAGATCTATCCATTTACTGGCAAATGTCATAAAGTCATTCTTTCTTATGACTGAGTAATACTCCATTGTGTATGCATACCACAGTTTCTTTATCCTTTCTTCTGTTGAAGGGCACCTAGTTTGGCTCCATAGCTTAGCTATTGTGAATTGAACTCCTATGAACATTGAGGTGGCTGCATCACTGTAGTATGCTGATTTAAAATTTTTTGGATATATACTGAGAGGGATAACTGGGTCAAATGGTGGTTTCATTCCAAGTTTTTTGAGGAATCTTCATACTGCTTTCCAGAGTAGTTGCACTCCCACCTACAATATATGAGTGCCTTATTCTATACATCCTCACCAGCATTTATTGTTACTTGAATTCTTGATAACTGCCATTCTGACCGGAATAAGATGAAATCTCAGTGTAGTTGTAATTTGTAATTTGCATTTAAGTGTTAGAGATGTTGAACATATTTTTCATTTATTTGTTGACCATTCATATTTCTTTTTTGAACAAATAATTTTATGATATATTTAAGCACACTGATATTATGCAACCATTAAAAATCAAGTTTTCTGATATATACTGACATGGAAAATGTACATGATACAAAAGCACAAAAGCAAAATATAAAAATGGTGCATTTATAATTATCCTGATGTTTTAAATAAATGTGCCCATAGATCATATTAATAGCAAACATGTATTATATAACAGAAGGAATATACTAATATTTAAAACTTATCACTGAGTAATAATTTAACAGAAATTTTTTCTTTTTCTTTGTAATTCAATACTTGTTTAATGATTCTTTTTAAAAACTTCATTATTCATAGAAACCCTTTCAACATACCTATGCCAGTTTCTTCCACATCAGTTTTTTTTTTATCTTTTGGAAGATTTAATGAAGAAAAGATTTCATATATAACAATAACAAAAAATATATTAATATGTTTGTCAATAAAAATGTGAGACCTATTAAAAATAAAAATTAAAATATCACTGAAGCCAAAAAATAGCCTTTCTACAAATAGAAGGACCATATTGTTGTGTAAATTAATTTGTAAATTTAACAAAATCTCAATGAAAGCCTAACAGTTTTAAGCTATATCATCTGATGATAAATTTAGTGAAAAAATAAACATAGAAGTGGGACCAGCACTACAACACATTAAGGCATTTTTAAAAACCTAAATAATTTAAGAGTATCATACTGGTCTATTAGCAAAACAAAATGCCCAGATGTAAGTACACTCAGATACATATAGAAACTGAATGTATAAAGAGGACATCATGTCAAATCACTGGGAAAAAGAAGTAGTCAATAAATGTTTATAGGAATAATTAAAGTAATATCCCTGCCTAACCTTATATACCATGATAAATTGCATATGTACCAAAGATATGTTTTAAATAGCACAACCATTAAATAATAAGAAAACTTGAAATTTTTTTCTTTACACATTTGGAGTTAGCAAGAACTCTAACCTTTCATGACTCAAAATCCCCAAGTCATAAATTATTTCACTGGTACTTTTTGTTACATAAAAATCAATTTTTTATGGAAAGAAGTATCATAAAAAAACTTTTAAAAACAGACAACTAAGGGAGATATTTACAGCTCATATCACAAAGACCTATCCTTCCTAACATGTAAATTGACAAAAATCATAAACATTTCAAAACATAGAAAAAGGAAATAAAATTTGCTATTAATAAAAAACAAGATAGTTAACTTCAATCATTAAAAAAAAAAGAAATGTAAATTAAAACTGCAGATGAAAGATGGTTTTCTCTCTCTCCATTGGCAAAAATCCAAAATTAGCTAGCATACTCTACTGATAGGACTCTGGAGGGGAAAGTATTTTCTCTTGCATTCTGATAGCGGTGTGTTAAAAAGTCACCCAGAATTATTGTGTTGTGGTCTATTTGGTTCCTGGAATTGAGAAGAATTTGTTTAATGTACATGAATGCACCATTGTTTTAGGCACAAATGTTTATGATCATATTGTCTTCCTGATTTATGGTTCCCTTAAGCAGTATGAAATGTCCTTCTTTATCCCTTCTGACTAACTTTGGCTTGAAGTCCACTTTATCTGATATAAGGATGGAAATCCCTGCTTTTTTACTGAGTCCATGTGTGTGGTATGCTTTTTCCCATCCTTTCACCTTTAGTCTGTGGATGTCTTTTTCTATGAGATCAGTCTCTTGAAGGCAACATATTGTTGGACCTTGTTTTTTAATCTGATCTGCCTGTCTAGATCTTTTGATTGATGAGTTTAGGCCATTAACATTCAGGATTATTATTGAGATATGATTTATAATTTTATTTGGTCTCTCCTTTGATTGACTTTCCATTTAGGGTAGTTCTTCCCTGTGCTGACTTACATTGTTGTTTTCCATTCCCTCCTCATGGAATATTTTGCTGAGAATGTTCTGTAGCACAGGCTTTCTATTTGTAAATTCTTTTAGCTTTTGTTTATCATGGAAGGATTTTATTTCATCTTCAAATCTGAAGGTTAGTTTTGCTGGGTATAAGATTCTTGGTTGACAACCTTGTTCTTTCAGGGACTGAAATATTTCGTTCCAGGCCCTTCTAGCTTTTAGGGTCTGAGCTGAGAAATCTACTGATATCTGTATTGGTTTCCCCTTATTTGTAATCTGATGCTTTTCTCTTATAGTCTTAAAAATCCTCTCTATTTTTAATGTTAGGCATTTTCATTATAATATGTCTTGGTGTGGATCTGCTGTAATTTTGTGCATTTGGTGTTCTGTAAGCCTCCTGCAGTTGAGTTTCCATTTCATTCTTCAGGTTTGGGAAATTTTCTGATATTATTTCATTGAATAGGTTGTTCATTCCTTTGGTTTGTATCTCTGTGCCTTCCTCAATCCTGATAATTCTTAAATTTGGTCTTTTCATGATATCCCATAGTTCTTGGAGGTTCCGTTCATGATTTCTTACCATCTCCTCTGTTTGGGCAACTTTATTTTTGAGATTAAATATTTTGTTTTCATTGTCTGAGGTTCTGTCTTCCAAGTAATGTAGTCTGTTGGTGATGCTTTCCACTGAGTTTTTAATTTGGTTTATTGTTTCCTTCATTTCAAGGATTTCTGTTTGTTTGTTTTCAGAATCTCTATCTCTTTGTTGAAATGATCTCTTGCTTCCTGCAGCTGCTCTTTTAACTGTTCATTGGAGTGATCGTTCATTGCTTGCCTTTGCTCTCTTATCTCATCCTTTGTTTCGTGAATCATTTTAATTATGTTCTGAACTCCTTTTCTGACATTTCTTCTACCATGTTGTTGTTGGATTCTATTAGTGTAGAATTTTGGTTTGTTTGGAAACTTTCTTCCCTTGTTTTTTCATGTTGTTCATGTATCTCCCCCTCTAGCAATGCAGATCTGGGTTATTGCAGTTTCCCCCCTAGAGGCTTCTAGTGCCTTTGCAGGTTTCCAAAACCTCTTATTTAAGGGGGAGATCAATGTTAGCAGCACCCAGTACAGTCAATATGCTGCCCTAACCCAAGTAGCCCCTATGAAGACACTAACAAAATTTCATAATAAACAGAGAGGATGAGTTCAATTATTATCTACAGTATAGCAAATAGATTTGCAATGAGGTCTACAGTTTCTAATGGTGGACAAAGAGAACAGGGAGGGGAGTAGGATGTTACTGTTAATGGGATAAGGAAAGAGTTTATAGAAGTAATAGATCATAGGAAGAGTGAAAACAGAATCAAAAGAAGTTGGTTGTTAGCATGAGAAAAGGGAGAGATTCTTAGGAAACAGGTAAATAAAAGGAAAATAGAAAAAATAAAGAAATAAAATCTTAAAAATTTTCAAAAAGAAGAAAAAAAAACTACACTATAACAGTCATGTACTATTCAAACCTCCCAGTCTTCAGCAGCCTGATGCATGAGAGGTACCTGAGAATGGGCTTCCAGTCCCCAGCAGGTGTCTCAGGATGGGATTGGTCCCACCTAAAGATGGCTGCTTCTGCTTCCAGGATAATCCAAGATGGCTGCATTGACCTCAAAACGTGTTGGCCAATGGATAGCTGCAGCATGCGGCATGGGTGCCGAGTCTGTGTGGGGTGCAGTTGGTCAGACCAGGGATCCTGCAGGTCCTGGCTGTTGTCCCAAAATGGCAGCAGCTACATGTAACCAAACCTGTGGGTACTGTGACAGTGGACTTCCAGGCAACAGAAGGCAGCTGGTGATCCACTGGCAGTCTGCGGGCAGTCTGCAGGCTACCAGCGGTCAATTGACAGGTGGATCTTAGGCCGTAGGTGATGGGTAGGTGAAAGGCAGGCAAATGGGCAAATGACAGATGATAGGCGGCAGTTGGTGAGTGATCTGCACTCAAAAAGTAGTCGATATGTTGGCAGGCTCCAGGTGATCGAGGTGGACTAGTGGGGTAAACAGCAGGGGATCAGTGAGCAGCAAAGACTGCCTCACAGAGAAACAGATTTTCCTCTGCTTGAGACCCGAGTTATAGAGTAACAAGGAATATAGCCTCTAGTCCACCATCTAGGATGTTCCACTCATATTTCTTTATCTGAGTACTGTCTGTTTAGTTCTTTTGCCCATTTATTGATTGGGTTTTTTTTTTGGGGGGGGGTTAAGTTTTTTGAGTTCTTTATATATTCTGGAAATTAATGCTCTACCTGAGGTACAGGTGACAAAGATTTTCTTTCATTCTATAAGCTCTCTCTTCATGTTCTTGATTGTTTCCTTTGTTGTGAAGAAGGTTTTTAGGTCCCCATTTATTGATTTTTGATTTTACTTCTTGCACTTTAGAAGTCTTGTTAAGAAAGGCAGACCCTGAGCTGACATGATGAAATGTTTGGCCTACATTTTCTTCTAGTAGGTGCAGGGATTCTGGTCTAATTTCTAGGTCTTTGATTGACTTTGAGTTGAGTTTTGTGCAAGGTGAGAGATTGCGGTTAAATTTCATTCTCTATATATGGATTTCCAGTTTTCCCAGTACCATTTGTTGAACAGGCTATCTTTTCTTCAATGTATGTTTTTGGCACCTTTGTCTAGTATGAGGTAACTGTATTTTGCAGGCTTGTCTCTGTGTCTTTTATTCTGTTCCATTGGTCTTCATGTCTGTTTTGGTGCCAATATCATGCCATTTTTATTATTATAGCTCTGTAGTATAATTTAAGTTCTGGTTTTGTGATGCCTCCTGATTCACTTTTCTCACTTAAGGATTGCTTTGGCTATTCTTGGCCTCTTGCTTTTCCAAATGAATTTCATGACTCCATTTTCTATTTCTATGAAAAATGTCATTGGAATTTTGGTGAAAATTGCATTGAATCTGTATCACACTTCTGGTTGCATGGCTGTTTTTGACAATATTAATTCTGCCTATACAAGGACATAGGAGGTCTTTCCATCTTCTAAGGTCTTCCTCAATTTCTTTCTGTGTTCTGTAATTTTCACTGTAGAGTTCCTTCATCTCTTTTGTTAGATTGATTGCCAAGAATATATTTTTTGGAAGCTATAGTAAATGGGATAGTTTGCCTAGTTTTTCTTTTAGCTGATTCATCATTGGAATTATGGGAATGAAATTGATTTCTGGGTGCTAATTTTGTATATTGCTACTTTACTGAAATGAACTGTGAGTTCTAGAAATTTTCTGGTGGCATTTTTGGATTCTTTTAAATTTAGGATCATGTTTTCAGCAAACACAGATAGTTTGAGCTCTTCTCTTCCTATTCAGATCCCTTTTATTTCCTTCTTTTGCCTAATTGTTCTGGCTTGAGTTTCAAGAATTATGTTGAATAGAAGTGGTAAATGGGCTTATCTGTCTTGTTCCTATTTTTAGAAGGAATGCTTTCAGTCTATCTTCATTTGGAATGATGTTGGTCTTTGGTTTGTTGTATATGGCTTTTCCAATGTTGAGGTGTTTTCCTACTCTTCCTAGTTTTTCTAGTGTTTTAAACATGAATGGATGCTGTATTTTTTCAAATGCTTTTTCTGCATCTGTTGAGATAATCATATGATTCATATGACAAATTACATTTATTGATTTCCATATGTTGAACCAACCTTGCATTCCTGGGATGAAACCTACTTGATCATGGTGCACAAGAGTAACACAAAATTGTATATATAACTTTTTTGACAACAGGTTACTTTATCCGGCAAAAAAACATCAAATACATTGACACACCCAGAGGCCTCTTAATCTTCATCTCTCTCTCTCTCTTTTTTTTTTTTTCTGGTGCTGCAGATTGAACCCAGGGCTTTGTGCTTGTGTGGCAAGCACTCTATCAACTGAGCTATATCCTCAGCCCCTTCAGCATCTCTTAATCCAATGAAATTGACAATTCAAATGAACCATTACACATACATATACCTAGTCACATATATTTAGGGTATCAACTATATTGTTATAACCTAAGCCACAGTTGTTTGTTTAACCAGTTACAAAGTAATCATAAAATAGGTACTAACTCTAATTCCTTTAAGACTTAGTTTCCCCAAGTAATAAAACTGAACAAATACAAAAAAATTATTTCAATAGATAAGAGCAGATCACTGTTTCAGACTTTGCTTCATATCAGTACATTAAAGTTCAAATAACTTTGTGATAATTATAACCAATTTAATCACAAACACAAACTTTTTGAGATTTACCTTCCACAAAACTTCTAGGATTTAACATTCACAAATTTGTACATTCTGACTTTTGTCCTCTTTCTTCTTGAACTTTAACCCAAGAATATTACTTTACCAGACAAATACTTTCTCATCCAGAAACATTTTACCTTCTAATTTTCCACACTAAAATATATTTCCATACCTATAGCCTTCTTTTATCTTTTCTAGTTTCAGATCCTTTCTTAAATTCATATTCCAAAACAGACATTATAAATAGTATCTGTGCATTTAATTTACATGTTATAGCAACAGAAAACAGATTAAAATATTGTGTTCCCCAGGGATTCTCCATCGTGATCGGGAGAGTCAGCCCCACCCCAATCTCAAATCCCCTCCCTATATCCCACCCCAATCCCTTCCCCTCCCTATAGCCCCACCCTAATCCCTTCCCCCGACCATAAAAGTTGGCAACAAACCAAGGAACTCGAGATTTCCCGGCACACCGTTCTTAGGTGTAAGGGATGTTGTTACTGACCAGCTAAAATAAAGGCTTCTTTTGGCTTTACATGATTGGCTTGGATGATTTTATTTTCTTTGGGTATAACATACACAAAAAAATTTATCCCAGGGAGGGGTTGGACAATCCAGCATATACAAAAACTGTGCCTTAATCTTTTTTCTCCCAGGTTGCGTTCAAGGGGTTGGGCCACAGGATATTCTTGAGCCTGGCCTGTCTCCATTATCATTATCACAATGCCATCAACTTTCAGTGAGTTCTCCACTGTCAGTTGTACCCAGAGACTCCTTTTGGGCCTTTTCTTATACAAGGTATATTGATATGCAATGGAGGAGGCTCTATATATCCTTTTCTTTATAGTTCCTTAAAGATCCCTTTGCAGGGGTTGCCTACAAAACACATGATGATTTCTGTCTTTTTCTTTTCTGAGCGCAGTTATTTATTCTGCCACTCTCCCCAGGTATTTAGTTGGAAGGGATATGGTTATAGCAAGATTTGCTCTGTCCTCATGATGAATATCACATGGCCAAATGGGGTCTCCTGTCAGATCTTAAAAGGGGAGACTATTCCTGTCCCCAGGTCATAAACTGACAGCGCTGGAACCTACTGCCACATCCTTTGTGGCCATTTGCCTCCACCCTTCATGTGCAAAAGGGCCTGGAAGGCAAAGCAGAGGCCAGGTTCTCTTTGGCTTTCTTTCTATGGCCCAGGCAGCTTTTCTGGAATGTTTTCCCCCCAGTTTAGGGCTAGTGTCCTTGACCACAGGGAGATAATCTGCAGCTGCCTGGGGCCAGGCTGAGAAACAGTGCAGAGAGTGCCAGCCTGGGTTTAAAGCATTTTAATCTTGCTAACACTTTCTTCTGGTGTCCTACTATCCTTGCACACCAGAGGCAGTGCCTTTTGGCACCTTCAACTTAGTTCCTGATGGTTTAGACCCCTTATCATGACACTGTAGAAATGCCTGTACATACAGAATCTCTTTCATATACTTTACCCCCAACAAACCAACCTCAACGTCAAGATTGTACAATAATCCAGAAAAACCTTTTAAAGGCCAGATTGTGTTACAGTAAACTCTCTTTCTCTTAGATAGGCTTGTCCCTGTAGGTGGTGAAGGGCTATGGAAAATAATATTCCTATAAAATAACTCCCCAATAAAATGGACAGTGTGGCTTGAGAAGTGGGAAAGGAAATTGGCGGAACATTGAACCTCTCCCAGTGCATTCCTGAAACAATGAGCCCTAAAGGAAAAGGGTGGATATGGAATGCTAGGCCCTGAACCTTGACCTTCCCCATGTCAACCTAGTCCTGAATGACAATGGGCAAGATTTGAATACTCATTCCTTGAGGTCTGCCTCCCGTTTTCCTTTTTGCGCTTATAGGTGACCCATGCAGCCAAGATCTCTCTGCTCAAGAGACTACCAGTAAGATCAATGCAGCATGATCTTAAGGGCCAGTAACAGAACAAAAAACAGACAAGAGAGGATCACCACAACCAGGACTGACAGATGGGACTTTTAAAACAGACAGACCTGCATGTACAAATTTCTTCCACTTACTTTACCTTTGACAGACCAACTCTGACTGCAAGATTGTACAAAAAAGAAACACAGAGAGAGAGACTATGAGAGAGGAGCCCCAAAACCACAGCCAACAGATGGGAACCTTTAATTTGACCAGTCAAGATCTTTCCCAAGACACTACCCATAGAATCAATGCAGTACTGGCTGTTTTAAAAGGGGCGGTAGCAGATACAACAAAACAACCAACCAGAGGAAACACCCAAGCCCAAGGCCAACAAACAGATGAGAACCTAGAACAGATCAGAAGGGAGTACATATCCTTAGGTTCTCAAGTCCCACTTAACCGTGACTCCTACACCACTAGTACCACAGATGTTCCCACAAAGAGGAACGAGGTGTATGGAATCAAGGGTCTTGGCATGCACAAGATTTACCAAATGGCCAAGGCTGTCGCAACTTTCCTGGGTTCAGTTTCCTTTTCCTCAAAGTAGAGCAACTGAGGGAGCAACTTGTGTAGTTCAGGGAGAGAAGGCAGGATTTCCCTGAAGCAAAAAGAGCTTCGGCAGCTATTGGGATGGTCCCTCAGCCCCTTTCTTTACTTATAGGAACAGCTGCTCTGGTTTGTTCTGAGGCAAACTCACACTGTCTCCTAATTTCTCCAGTGGTTGCTCTCAACAAACTCACCAGCCATCTTGAATTCTCAGAATGGAAGTGGGGATCTCTTGGAGAGCCAGACCTGCCAAGAAAGCTGGAGCAGGGGCTGCTCTCGGGTCCCACCTGAGGTACCAAATGTGTTACTGAAGGTTCAGTTCTTGTCTCTGAGGCCAATTCAATAACACGTACATGATTTTGAGGAAAAGGAAAATACAGTTTATTGCTTTGCTAGCAAAGGAGAAACACAGGGGACTCGTGTCCTGAAGGCTGAGATTCTGAGGACCATGAATTTAAGGCCAGCCTCAGCAATTTAACTAGGCCCTGAGACCCTTGTTCAAAATAAAAAATAAAAAGGACTGGGTAGTGGTAAAGTACCCTAGGTTCCTTCCCAGTACACAAAACAAAATAAAACAAAAAGAACCCTAACCAAACAAACAAAAAACAAAATAAAAACCCTAGTCATATATTTGAAAATAAGCATTATTTGTATGCACTCACTATTAAAGAAGTACTTTCCAGCAGTATCCACAAAAGAAGCCTAGAAGTAGTGACCAGATAAGTAGAAATGAATGCCTTTGGCACCTTGATTTTGGACTTTAAATATGATTTCCCACTAAGCATAATCTAATGCTCTTAGAAAAATGGTTAATACCAGGTGTGGAACAGAGAGTGTACAAGATAGTCTAGAAGATATTTGCATAAGGCAATGAAGCTATTAAAGGCTTCTGGGGTTAATACAATTCAGCATCCAACTGGAAGAGGATCTTTGAGCAATTTGCGTCTCAACAGAAAACTGATTACTCATTTTGGGACACTTCAGAGAAGTTTTTATGAAACAAAAAATGAAACATTAATAGTTTATGATGCACTTGGCAAGGTGGCACACGCCTGTAATCCCAGCAGCTTGGGAGGCTGAGGCAGGAGGATCGTGAGTTCAAACCCAGTCTCAGCAACTTAGCAAGACCCTTAGCAACTCAGTGAGACCCTGTCTCTAAATAAAATACAAAAATAGGGCTGGGGATGTTGCTCAGTGGTTAAGCACCCCTGAGTTCAATCCCCCATACCTCCCCACTGCCCCCCACCAAAAAAAAGTTCATGATGCTACACAGAATGTATTGACCTTTTTTTTTTTCTGGTAATAAATATTTTAAGTTTTGCTTCATTTTATGATGACAAATAACTTTCGAGTTTCTTTTGTTTGTTTGTTTGTTTGCTTAAATACAAAGCTAAACCACAATCAGGTACAACCAAGATATTTATCTCACATTTAAATATTCCTGTCAGATCCTACTCCAATTTTCTGACCACTGACCTGGCTAGTGGGGGTGGGGGAAACTTTGTTAGGTAGCACTGTTCAGCCCATGGGGCTGGGGATCCTGTTCACCCTGGCCCCAGGTAAATGTGAATGGAGACAGATATGAGAACCTGTCCTCATCCTTATATTGGCCTCTTTATGGTTACATTAAAGATGAGATCCATGTTTTATCAGTAAAAAGGGGAAAGTAATCAAGTATTTATTTGTTTATCCTCCTTTTATCACAAACACTAAGGAGATCCTTCTCTTTAACATCTATAAATGAGAAAAACTGATATAATTTAATTATTCCCATTTTATGAAATGTAATAAAACATGAAGGTGGTGGTTTGGAGTACTCACTGGATGAAAAATTAAACATCCTCCTGGGAATATCAAACTGAAAACATCTGTTCCTGCCAATCAAGTTCCCTATCACAAGGAGAGAGACAACTAGAAGCTATGTGCCTCTTGAAATAAATGCACAACACTGGCTATTCAGGGTTCTTACCCCAAACCTAATCCTTCATCTGATCATGCTTGGGAGCTAAATACCAGTTAGGAAAACCAGAGCAGCCATGTGTGCTAAAAAACACCATAGTGATCTAACCCCAAAATCAAGTGTCGAAACATTTATGCTGGGCAAGATGGTGCATTCCTGTACCCCCACAACTTGGGAGGCTGAGGCAGGAGTATCACAAGTTCAAGGGCAGTAACCAAACAGACTTCATTTTACCCTAAGACTCCAAGTCTTGTAGGAAATGCTTCTCCCATGGGAACACCCGCCTCTGTACCCATCAACAGTTGCTTAGTATAGCATGTTTGGCAACACAAAATGGCAATTCTTATATAAGGTAAAATTTTTCTCTTTTTGTTCCCATGTTTCTTGGACAATGTACCCTATCAGAATGATTGTCTAGATATTAGTGACCATTCTTTAACTTGTACTCAACTAGGGTTGTTGTGACATGCTTCCTCTTCTGCTTATGGTTTTAAACCTCATGATGTTTGTAAGTAGTTCTGAATCATAGCAACAACCACTTAATATGAGTGTACTGACATGCTTTACCTATGGTATAAAAGGTGTACTCTAACACCTGGAGGGGGTTGAAGGGTGTAGACTTGCAGCCTGCTTCTCCGTCCTACCAGCTGGTGAGTAAAGATGGTTCTGTCGCCTGCTTTAGGATCCACTCAGTGATTTACTGTGATGTCGCCATAACAGTAAGACCCCCTCAGCAACTTAGTGACAGTCTGCTCAAAATAAACGATAAAAAGGTTTGTGGATGTAAGCCTTTGGTTCAATCTCCAGTACTACGAAAACAAAAATCCTTATATTACACAAAACTCAGTAACCTGAAAAATAAATATAAATAAAATAAGGGGGAAAAAGTACACAGAGGGAACATAAAGAATAAAAATTATTCTTTCTTTTCCTTCCTTCCTTTCCTCCTCCTCCCTCTCCTCCTCCTCCTCCTCCTCCTCCTCCTCCTCCTCCTCCTCCTCCTCCTCCTCCTCCTCTTCTCTCTTTATCTTTCTTCTGCACGAGACCACATTTAATGCAACCTGCAGCACTGGCCTGGTGGTGTTGACCACCTCCTCATAACCCAAGAAAACGTATATACTCTTTGGGGAGAATTTTCACTTGTTATTCAGTAGGATATACTGTAGCGGGCTTATCACCATGGCCAACTGGAGTAGGTTGTATGGTTAAAGAAGTGCCCCCAAGTAAGGACCAAATGAGTACAATGGGCAGGGTGAGAGGTTCACGTGTCAGGTCAAGGGACCAGGAAGACTAAAATCACAAGGTCAAACAAGGCAGTCTGGAAAAGAGGCATATGGAAGATTAATGGGAGACCACAAACACATTGTGAAACTCCTGGTCTCACAAAATCATGCCAACCAGGAGTCATGCACTGCACTAGAGGAACAATACAACCAAGTGGTTAGGATGAGTTGTTCAATAAATGTTTTCTAGCCTCTGTGTTCAGTTAACTAAGTGCATTGACAATGTAGCAAACCATATAACCATGATGATAGAAATGGGGATTAGGTAATAGCACCAATAACATGCTAACCTGACTTTTTCTCACCAAATATGATTGAACACCTAATGCTACTGAGTCTCTGCTGTATCCACTACAGATCCTGACCTTCAGTCCTTGATGGTAGAATTGTCATACAGTACTTCAAACAGCCATAAAAAGATGATGGCTGTTGTTCTCTTTCTCCTTAGGAAGGAGATTCAATTGTGAGAACTGCTCATCTTTCATGGCCCTATAATTGCAGAGAGATACTAGAGCAAGGAGGGTGTTAATCTGCCAAAGTGGCTTATCGGTTTAGTACATGAAATGTTCAGAGGCCATCAGGTGAAGGTTTATGTGTAACTCTATGAAGTTATTCACAGGTGATCAGCACAGATAAGACAGTAAAGCAGGTGGATGAGAAAAAGAACTGCAGGTTTTGACAGAGACGTTGAACAAGGCTGTCTTAAATCTCTGAGACAAGAGCAGCATCAATGTGTGAAGTCTCCTACCTCATGTCTAGCTCACATTGGTGGTCAACACAATCCTCATTCTTCCAGTGAAGTTAGAATGAGCTAGCATAGAGACCTATATTTAACTGTTAAAGACTGGATCTGACAGTGGCGGGCAACAGAAATAAGAATGTCTCTTTCCAAATAGCCTTGATCAAAAATAGAAAAAAACTGATTCCACAATACCATGGTTTCAAGTAGCAAGAGATACACGTTGGAAAGCAGCTGATTCTGTGGGTTCCATGTGGGTTCCTCGGTTTGTATAATTTCCACCACTGCTTGGTCTCCCACAAATCACTTTCCTATGGAACACCATCTTTTAGTGTTTAAAGTTGATCATCTTCAAGTCCCACCACATCACCACTGCACCACAACTCTTGTGGCCTTGGCGCTCTGGCTGTGTGTGCAGAGATATCTAGTGTGTATATTGACTATGAAATGATCTCTGACTGTTTTCCTGTAATCACATTGGTTTCTGTTTAGGAAGAAGATGGATTTAAATTCCTCTTCAAAAACCCACACACAACCTGGTCCAGTGAGTTAGGCACTCAGCATGCTGTGCATAAAAATTTCTAATGGTGGGATTACCCTTAAAGTTTTGTATAGTTGAGGCATATCAAAGGAAAAAGACTGGGGGAGGAATAAGGAAAGAAATAGGTCATGGAAGAGGGACCTGGAGACTTGGAGTATTGCCACTGAGGGAGGGACTTAGATTGGAATCTACTTTCAGCCTCTCTTACACCCACTGGACAATGTTCTTTTCAGAGTGCATTATAAAATGACTGGAGGTTGGTCTTGGCAGTCAGTGCTCCACCATCATCCAACGGAAGTGCTCTGTGAACTCTAACACAAACAGTTTCAACAATAGCCAAGGCAAGATGAAAAAACTACTGAAGCTGGAACTCCTTCTGCTCTGCATAGAAATTGGTAAATTCTTGGGTGGTGGTTTGACCACAGTTAAGTATCAGTCTGGGCTTAACCCTGGCATATACTTAGACTGTGCCTCATTTTCTCCATTCTTTTGGGTTTCTGTGAGCACCAACTGGGCTTCTGAGGAATATAGTTGAATTTACAACATAGAGAGGCTCCATCTCTGGCCACCTGACTTCTTTCACCTTCTTACTTTTCAGGGTCCTTCCCTCATCCTGTCTACCACCAAAGACTTAACATGATCTCTGTACTTTAAATACTACCCAAATAATTGTCTATATGTGGAGTGAGGAATCAAGGATTCCCAGTCAGCCTGAGGAATATCCACACTGATCATAACTCTCGAACTTTAGCTCAGGCTCTGAGAACCCAGAAAGTGCTGTCTGCTCTCCATGCTGTATGCAATCACTGTGGTAAGCTAGAGAATGAACCATGAACTGCAGAGTTCTCCTGAAAGTGATCTGACTCCCTGCTTGACAGTCAGTTGCTGTTTTGTCCACTATGGGGATAGATTAGATCCTCTCCCTATTTCCTCCAGCTTAGTCTGGTATTAAGATGTGTTACCTGGAGCATATCCCTAAAGGAAAACCCCTAATATAGCCAAACTTTCAGATAGTTTGGACGACCTCTAGTCTCCTGGGGTAAGTGACAATGATGTTTTCCCTTCCTCTCTGAGCAGTCATAGCTCTCCATTGTCACAGTGTCATAACTACAAAGAAAACATCTGTGAGCATGAGTTGGGTCATGCAAAGTTGAAGACAGTGAATCTTGTATGATCTGGAGAATCCAGATTCCTCCATATTCTTGTAAGTGTGTTCAGAAATCTAATAAGTGCTGTGGAAATTTCCCTCCTCATTCAGGCCACCTTCCTTTCAGACATGGCATCCATATGAAGACAGTTGATTCAGGTCCAGGTGTGAAGCTCTGAGCCATGTGATGGTGTCTTCTCTCTTGTAGAATGATAAAATTCAGGAGAGATTGAGGGATATGGCAGTTATCTAACATCTTATTCACCCCTTTCTGACACATCTGAGATATATCTTCCCTGCTGTTCAGGATCCAAATGCTGTAAATCTTTGAGTCTCTAGTCATTTCCCAACTCCACTTGATGGCCTCTGCTTCTCTTGTGAACCCTGATCAAACTGCTGTCTCAGCTTTGAGTCCCTTGCTCTGGAAGAATTTTTCGACCCTTCTCTTCTTGTACATGACTCCTTCTGTTTTACCACAGTCTCCCTGGCATGTCTATTTCATAACATCAATCATGGTGCATTTAATTACCTGTCATTCCCTGCTACCTGGTTGTTAACTAGTTCACTACTTTACCTTGGTCCTTACCACAGAGCCTGGAATCTAGTTTATTTTCAGTCAATCCTTTGTGCCTGTTTGCCTGAGAACAAAGGTTTTCTGTGTGCTTCAATATCTACAATGTGAAACTCACCACCAAGTGCATATTTCCCTGGCAGGAAACTGGGAAAAGGAACTTTTTAATATGTGTCTTAGGACCACGTGGGAGAACTGCTAATCGGGGGTCCATTACTAGGATAGAAGAAATATTCTTTCATTTAATACATTCTTGGTTTACCCACATTTGTATTTGAGCCTTGTATCCTGGCCATCAAAACGACCTTTGGTTTCTGCTCTTCTCTTCTACAGATTTTGATCCAATGTATGCACAGTCCCAAATATATGTATTGTGAAGAGGGTGTGGAAATTATTGTTCAAACAATGCAGACATCACGCTGTCATCATTTTGAATTTTTCAATGACATCTGTAAGCCAGTTATCTAAACTTAGATTCCTTGGTTTGAGGGATCTTCAGACTGTCCCATATTTCCTTCCTCCTCTCCTAATCTGATTTCTATTTGTGTCTCAGGTTCCATTTTTAATTTGTACTAGAGGCTTCTCTGCATCAGAAATGAAGGTTTCATGGAACCTGGGGCAGAGCTTCCTTGTGATAATCTAAGTGATCCTACCCATTTCTTATGCTTGCTGCTTTCCTCCAGGTCAACAAGGGCATAACTCTCTCAGGTTTCAATCAATATATTTATTACCTGAAAAGTGATGGTGGTATGGATGAATAGGCAAAATACTATGGAATATGAGAAGGGGAAGGACAACTAATGAACAGGATTACTAGACTTTTTACACATGTACTTATATACTTAGGCATATTATAACACTTAATGTGTATTGACTAGAAGGAGATAGGGGGGAAGTATATATGAGAAATTAACCATAGAGGGAGCCAAGAATATAAGCCAGCCTAGTTTAGTGGGGCCAGATCTTAAAGGACTTGCTAATTTTTGTGTTAATTTTTGTTTCCTTCAATTTCTGTTCCCATTATACACACAATTGTGAGGTAGTTCTCACTATAGGTCTTAAAAGGCATTAGGATGTCTCTCCTTAAAGCCCTAAAAAGATCCACAACTGAAATGGTATATGTATCAGACCTGTATTGAAGCATCATGTTTGATTAATGGTTATGGTGATTTTGAAAGGAAAGAAGCTTTTCTAATTATGAGGATGGTCTAAAAATGAGAGTCAATATGGAGTGTGAAGATATTCTATTGCTCATAATTTCCCTAATTATGAAAGTTGCATTTTTCTCTATAAAAGTGACAGGATAGCCCTAAGGTTGTAGTTTCACTGAACACCTATTGTTTGCTTCTATAGGATATTTTTCCTTTCTCCTCCATTAAAGATGCAATGTGATGCTAGGGAGATGGTTTTGTTTTAGATCTGGAGTATCCCCCAAAGTGTCACATGTTGAAACCTTGGTCCCCAGTGCAGCAATATTCAGAGGAGGGTCTTTGGAAGGTGATTGAATCTTGAGGGCTCTGACCTCATCAGTAGATTAGTCCATTGCTTCTTAGTCTCGTATCTGAATAAAGGCAACTTTATCCCAAAATTAATCACAAGATGAAAATATGGTCACTTCAGACAGTAAAAGGAACAAGCCAAAAGAAAATATAATGCTAGTAAATATTTATGCACCGAACCTTGGTGTCTCTAATCACATGAAACAAATTACTCCACATAAAGGCTCAGATAGATCTCAAAACAATACTACTAGGTGATTTCAACACATCTTTCTCACTTAAATATAGGTCATCCAGACATAAAATTAGTAAGGAATTTTTAGACCTGAAGAATATTGTACATAAAATCTACCTTACAGACATATATAGAATACTTCTTTTTACAAATGATGTCACTTTCTTCTCATTTGCTCATGGAACCCTCTCCAGAATAGACCACATTTTACGATCACAAAGCATATCTTAGTGAATACAAAAAAAGAGATATAATTCTTGCATTATATCAGTTCATAATGGAATGAAATTAGAAAGCAACCACAAGAAAAACTATGCAAACTACATAAATACATGGGAATTGAACAATACATTGACTGATGTTGAATCATAGAAGAAATAAGTGAATTTTTTCAAATTCCTAGAAGCAAACTATAACTGAGGTACAAAATACCCAGATTTCTGGGACACTATGAAGGCAGATCTAAACAGAAAGTTTGTAGTAGTAAGTGCCTACATAAAATAATCTGGAAGATCCCAAATTTAAAAACCTGCAATGCATCTCAAAGTCCTGGAAATAAGAACAAACCAATTTCAAAACCAGTGGAAAAAAGAAAATAATTAACATCAGAGATGAAATTAATAAAATAATAGTAACTAAACAATTCAGTCAATTCAAGAAAGGGTTGGTTCTTTGACAAGATAAACAAGATTGATAAACCTTTAGAAAAGCTAACCAAAAGAGTGAGCAGAATCATATCAATAATAGTAGAGATGAAAATGAATATATTAAAGCAGATACGACTGAAATACATAGGATCACGAGAGACTATTTTGAAAACTTATATTCCAACAAATTGGAAACTGTGGAAGTAATAGACAATTTTAGACTCCTATGATATATATAAATTAGACTAAGAGGATATAGAAAAAGATAAATAACAAGCAGTGATATTAAAATTGTAATTTAAAAAACCTCCCAAAAAAGAAAAGCCCTGGTCCAGATTAATTCACAGATGAATTCTATCAGAACTTTAAAGAACCAGAGCCAACGCTCCTCAAACTAATCCATGAAATAGAAAGAGAGGGAACGCTTCAAAACTCATTACAGAAACCCAGTATAAGACTGATATCAAAATCAGACAGTTTAGCAGAGAAAATTATAGACCAATATTCTTGATGAACATAGATATAAAAACCCTAAATCAAATATTAGCAAATTTAATTCAACAACCCATTAAGAAAATTGTATATCATCAACAAGTTGATTTCATTCCAGGATGAAAAAAAGGTTAATATACACAAATCAATAAATATAATATGTCAAATAAATAGAATCCAGGAAAAAAAATCACATTGTCATCTCAATAGATGCAGAAAAATCTCTTGGCAAAATTCAGTACCTACTAATAATGAATACCACGAAGAAACTAGGGATAAAAGAAGTTACTTTAACATCACAAAGGTGATATATGACAAACTCAAAGTCAACACCATACAGAATGTGGCAAATTGAAAGCATTTCCTCTGATCAGGAACAGGAAAGGATATCCATGTCCATCATTCCTATCCAATATAGTTCTTTTTATACATAAACCAATAAACCATTTATTGTCATCAAGTATTATGTACTATACATAATTGTATGTGCTAGATGTTTATACAATGAGCAGCATGGCAGGTTTGTTTACACCACATCACCACAAACATGTTGCACAAGGTTTTGTCCTTTCTTTTTTTAAAATTTACAGGTAGCATTAATTTTTAAGTTTATTTGTTCTTTTTAGATATGCATGACAGTAGACATATTATACTTGCATGGATATAACATTCTAATTAGGATCCAATTACGTGGTTGTACATGATATGGAGCATCTTGAAACATGAGCCAGAGAAAATAGGCAAGATAAGAAAATAAAACAGATATGAAAAGGAAAAAAGAAGTCAAATTGTCCTTGATGATAAGATCCTATATTTAGAACATTCTAAAAACTCCACTAGAAGACTTTAGAACTGATGAACAAATTGAGCAAAGTAGCAGGACATAAAATCAATATACAATAATTAATAGCTTTTCTATACACCAATTCCACTTACTATATTTCCACAAGAATAAAATATCCAGGAATGTATCTAAAAAAAGAGATGAAACAGCTATACTAGGGAAATTACAGACAGCTGAAAACAGAAATCAAAGAAGATGTTATATGCACGGAGAAGCAGAATTAATATTGTTACTATGGTCATACTACCAAAAGAGATCTACAAATTTAATGTAATCACCATTAATATACCAATAATATTCTCAGAATTAGAAAAAAATTTCTAAAATTTATATTGGACTTAAAATCAGATTACTACAGTGATGCAGCCACATCAATGTTCATAGCTGCTCAATTCACAATAGCTAGATTGTGGAACCAACCTAGATGCCCTTCAATAGATGAATGGATAAAGAAACTGTGGTATATATACACAATGGAATATTAATCAGCCATAAAGAAGAATAAATTATGGCATTTGCAGGTAAATGGATGATGTTGGAGACTGTCATGCAAAGTAAGATTAGCCCATCCCCAAAATCCAAAGGCTGATTGATCTCTCTGATAAGTGAATGATGA
>JAJEJO010053149.1:0-41723 GCA_020662805.1 Glaucomys volans | reverse complement strand
AAAATGGAGGAAGGATAGATTGCCTAGAGGGAAGGGAGGGGTGGAGTCAGGGTGGGGGGAGTAAGAATAATAACAGAATGTGTGACAGACATCATTACCCTGTGTACATGTATGAATGCACAGATGGTGTGACTCCACTTTGTGTACAACCAGAGAAACAACAGTTGTACTCCATTTGTGTACAATGAATCAAAATAAATAAATTTAAAAAAATAAAATAAAATTTATATGGAAGAACATATAAATTTCAAAAACTTAAAGGGAAGAACAAAATATACAGCACTTCTAGGCAAAAATAGCTGGAGGGAAGACAATACCCAATTTCAAATTATACTACAGAAACCACAGTAAAAACAAACAAGAAAAGCAGCATTACTTGCATAAAGATAGACACATAGACTAATTGAATAGAAGACAAAGAAAGAAATTCACGAATTTAGCCACCTGATCTTTTTCAAAGGTGCCAAAAACTAATGTCTGAAAACATCAGCCTCTTTAACCATGGTGCTAGGAAACCCCGGTAGGGATATATGAAAGACTGGAACTAGATTCCTTTTCTCACCTGGCATAAAACTCAACACAAAATGAACCAAACCCCCAGGAATTAAGAGCAGAAACTTCGCAAGGACTAGAAGAGGACATAGAGAAAATACTTAAACATATAGGTGTAGTCAGGGACTTTTTAAATATGACTCATAAAGCTCAGGAAACAACATGAAGAATGAATAAATGGGATGGCATCAAACTAAAATGCTTCTTAAAAGCAAAGGAAACAACAATGTGAAGAATGAACTTAAAAATAGGAGGAGATCTTTGGCATCGATGCTCCCAACAGATGATTAATACCAATAATATAGAAAAAAACTGAAGAAGTTCAACACCAGAAATACTCAAATAACTTGTTCATAAATGGGCAAGTGAAGTAAACAAATACTTCTCAAAAGAAGGAGCAAAAATGACTATAATTACATGAAAATATGCTCAACATCTCTAGCCATTGTATATATTGCAAATCAAAATTACACTGAGATTTCATCTCACTCCAGTTAGAATGATAATCATCATGAATATAAGTAATAAATGTTGGTGAGAATGAGGGATGAACAAACTCTCATATGGCTCTGCTAGGAATGTAAATTAGAACAGTCACTGTGTAAATCAGTACGTGGATTCCTCAGCAGACTTGGAATGGAACCATCATATGATCCAGCTATATAATTCCTTATAATTATTCCAAAAGATTTCAGGTTGGCGTACTGTAGAGATACATATTAATATTTATAGCAGCACAATTTATAACACCCAATCATGGGAGCAGCATATGTTTCCATCAACAGCTGAATGAAATAAAGAAAATGTGGTATATATTCACAATGGAATTTTATTCATCCATAAAGAAGAATAAAATTATATCATTTGAAAGATAATGGATGAAACTGGACAACATCATGTTAGGTGGATTAAATCAGATTCAGAAAAGGGTTGTTAATTTTCTCTTATATGTGAAAACCAGAAAGAAAAAAGGAAAATGGGGATCTCATGAAAATGAGAGAAATCAGAATAGAGGGAGGAAGTCTAGGTGAGGGAGGAGAGGGTAATGTGAGTTCCTTAGGATTGAAATTGACTTAATTATATTATGTGCATATACAGATATACCACAATGACTTCAAGTATTCTGTATAATTATTATACACCCATAAAAACGTGTGGTGGAGAGAAAACCTTAAATTTTTAAAATTTGAATAATGCAAAGTCTAAAGCCTCGGTTTACTATTTGTAATATTTATCATCAGTTACATTGTGAATACTATTTAAATTTATCACATGTTGTTGAATGGAATTAATAATGAACTTCATTTGCTCTTTTAGTCTTAACAATCTTTGATTCATTATTTCTTTTTAGAAATAAAATGTTAAAATCATATATTGTCTTACTATACAACTGTTCACTGGCTCGGCCATTGAAAGGTGTTACTGCTATTTTTTATGCAACATTGAAAAAATATTCAAGTAAGAATAATGGCCCTCATCCAATCTTTTCTTTTCTTTTTAGTTATACGTGACAGTAGCATGTATTTTGGCAGATGTACATACATAGAGTATAACTTATTCTATTTAGGTTCCCACTCTTGTGATCATACATGATGTGATGTATGGTGTACACAAATATAAGGCTAGGAAACTTATAATCAATTAATTCTACTGTCTTTCCTATTCCGCTCCTGCTCCCTTCCCTTCATTCCCCTTTGTCTAATCCAATGGACTTCTATTCTTCCGCGTGGCCTGCCCGCCTCCCGCCCCACCCCGCTCCGCCCCGCCCCGCCCCGCCGACGTTGGTTAGCATCCACAAATCAGTGAACATTCAGCCATTCCTCGTCCACTCTTCGTAAACAGTAAATGGTTTGGGAAATTAACTTTTTCTTCAGATTGATCAATGCTATCTTGATGAGTTGAATATAAAACAACCAGGAAAATAGTGTTTATATGTGAAACTTTCACTGTATGAAAATTTTCTAAAACCACATGTGATATTTGAATCACTAGATGGGCAATTCTTCTTTATATGTATCTTGCACTATGAAAAGCTGAAACAAGAAACGTTTCCCTTCTCCCTCAAGTTTGTAGAAAATATATATTCCAAGTTCTACCTTAGAAGGTAGTTCTAAGTTCAGTTCGCAAGCATCCCTAAGCATCCCTTGTACTCAGTACAGGGCAGAGAAAATTTCAATATTTCAAAATGCATTTTGACATGCAATTGAAGAGCATCCACCAAATCTACAATTGCCAGTGGTTAATGTGCAATGCAATAACATGCTAAAAGAAAAATAAAGAGGAATTTATATATGCCTTACAAGTCATGTTTTTGCTCAATTAATATTGTATAGTTGTGGATTTTTATTAACATGTATTAATTGCAAATATTAATGTACTTCAGTTTGATGTTTCTATACATACACACAGTGTGATCAAATCCAGCCAAACTTTATTTGCACCCAGCCCCACTCCCACCCTACACTGCATTCCTTCCCAATCCCTAGTAATCATTATTTTTCTTTCAGGTGTCTAGTTTCAGTTTCCACATATGAGGCAGAACATGCATTATTTTTCTTTCTATATTTTGTCTATTTTACTTAATATAGTATCTTCCAGTTTTATTCATTTTGCTGAAAATGACAGGATTTCATTGTCCTTTGTGGCTGAATAATACTCCATTGTGCATATATACCACAAGCATCAAAGCAGCAGACCATGCTACAAAGGGTAGTAGTTTATTTCACCCAAGGATTTATTTAATTGTCCTACCCCCATGGTAGGACAATATCCACTCATAGTATGGGCACGTAGGTTGATTTCATATCTTAGCTACTGTGAATAATGCCACAATAACCAGAGGCATGCAGGTACCTGTTCAGAATGCTGATTTCACTTCCTTTTGATACATACCCAAAATTGGGATATCTGGATCATATGGCAGCTCTATAGGTTTTTAAGGAACCTGCATACTGTTCTTCATAGTGGCTGTACTAATGTACATTCTCTCCAGCAGCATAAAAGTGTTCTTTTTTCTCCACATCCTTGCCAGCACTCATTATGTTTTGTTTCATTTTTGTTTTTATAATAGCCACTCTAACAATGGTGAGATGTTATCTCACTTTATTAATTTTTATTTCCCCGACAATAATGATATTGAACTTTTCTTAATATATTTGTTGAGCATTGCCTTTCTTCTTGTGAGAAGATCATTTGCCCTTGTTTTAATTTGATTATTTGTTTTTTATTGTCGTGTTTTCGAGTTCTTTATATATTTTGTGTATTAACCCTCTGTTAGATCAATAGCTGGCAAATCTTTTCTCCCATTCTGTTGGTTTCCACTTCACTTTGTTGAATGCTTCCTTTGATCTGCGAAAATATTTTTCGTTTGATTAATTCTATTTTGGCTTTTGTTTCCTGTGTTTTGGAGGTCCTATCCAGAAAGTCTTTTCTTTTATCAATGTCTTGAAGAGTTTCCACTTAATTTTCTCCTAACGGTTTCAGAATTTAAGGTCTCTAATTAATTTTGAGTTGATTTTTCTGGAGGGTGAGAGATGAGGATCAAGATTCAATCTTCTGTATTTACTGAGACTCTGTCCAGCCTCTCTTTATGAGGGCAGTTTCTCTGTTGCTGCTCCAGTTATGATTCCTAATGACTGTGATAAGCAGCTGTCTTGCAGTTGAAGCTATAAAAAAAGTACCATCCTGTACAAGCTCAGAACACATTTTCAGTGCTGCTTAAATTGGTGTCTCCCAGACTGCAACTAAATAAGCCCCAAACAAATGAAATAATTCTTTGCTTTCTAGCAGGTTGATTTGAGATGGCTTATTGGTTAAGCATCCCTGAGTTCAATTCCAAGTACCAAAAAAAAAAAAAAAAGAAAAGAAAAAAGTCAGTGGTGGGACCGGCTCATGTCTCATGGCCCTGGAGTTGAAGACAGAAGATAGAGCAAAAAAGGGGTTAATCTGCCAGAGTGATTTATCAATTTGGTATATGGAATATTCTGAAGAAACAGTATATGCTAGACTACTAGTTCTTGTCAGATGGGTGATCAGCACAGATAAGACAGAACAACTTATGGATGAGATAAAGTACTGCGGGGTTGACAGATCCAGGAGACAAGATAAGTAAGGAAACCAGAGCCTGTCATCAATCTTGGAGACACAGGGCAGCATCTACACATAGAATCTCCTACCTCATGCTAGATCATATTGGTGGTCAACAAATTCCACATTCTCCTGTCAAAGTTAGAAAGGTCATGGATAAAGATATGTATGTGTTCCACTGTTGGAGAGTAAATATAAGAACTTATGGGAGCAGGATCAAGAACAACTTTTTCCTAATAGCCCAAATCACAAGAAAGAAAAAACCTAATAATAGAGTGCCATGGTTTCAAAAAGCAAGGGCCCACATTGGAAGCAGTTAATTCTCTGGGCTCCAATGGCCTTCCTATATCCCATTTGGTTTAATCTTCACCCCTGGTTTCCATTGAACACTTTTTTTTTTAATAGTTGAGAAATCTTTTATTTATTTATTTATTTTTTATTTTGGTTCATTGTACACAAATGGAGTATAACTATTGTTTTTCTGGTTGCACACAAAGTAGAATAGTACAATTTGCATATTCATACATATACATAGGGTAATGATGTTTGTCTCATTCTATTATCTTTCCCTCCCCGTCCCCTCCCCAGCCCTCATTTTCCTCTGTACAATACATCCTTTCTCCATTCTTCCCTTACCTCTCCCCACCCCTGCTATGTGTTATCAACCACTTATCAGAGAAATCATTCAGACTCTTGACTTTCTTCAAGGCCCAGCTCATCCCCACTATAGAAAGACCCTTGTTGCTCTGTGTGTGCGTGTGTGCAGGGGTCCCTGGACACACTGGACTCTGAGATGATTCATCTTTGTTTTTCTTCTGATTACTTTGTTTTCTGGTTGGGAAGAGTATTGATTTTCATTTCTTTTCTAGACCCCTCATGCTGCCTGCCCTAGGGGTTAGGCACCTAGTGCACTGTGTATGAAAATATCTGATGGCAAGATAAGCTTTTGATCATCTATGTTGGAGCAATCTAGAGAAAGGAAGCCTGGGGGAACAATGAGAGAAGAAATGGGTCATGGAAGATGGATCTGGAGTACTGCCATTGTTCGAAGGGCTTAGATTAGGATCTGCATCAGTTATCCCTACTAGCCAATGTCCTTCTGAGAGTGCATTATAAAAGAAATTGGGGACCGATCTTAGCAATCAATGCTGTACCATCATCCTGCTGAAAGACTCCCTTGTCTCTAACACATCCTATTTCAAGATCAGTCAAGACAAAATGGAAAACCTAATGAAGTTGTGTCTCTTTCTGCTCTTCATGGAAATTGGTAAATTTCCTAGGGTGAATCCTAGGGTGGTGGTTTGATGATGGTTAAGTATCAGCTTAGGCTTAACCCTGGCATATATTTAAGCAGGGCCTGGTTTTCCCCATTCCCTTGGATTCTGTGAGCTCTAACTTGGCTTCTATGGAATAGGTTTAGTTTTACATATAGATAGAAAGATTCCACTTGACTGCTTCCATTTTCTTAGTTTCCTGGATTCTTCCCTTCTCCAGTCAACCCCTGGAGACTGCTAGCTTTATATACTCCCTCAACTTGATTTCTTCAGGAAGTGAGGAATTAAGGACTCCTGGTCATTTTGAAGACAGCATCCAGATCATAATACTCAAACTTTAGTCCAAGCTCTGATAACACAGCAGGTGCTCTGTGCTTTCCATTCTGCATGTAATCACTGTGATAAGCTAGAATGTGAACCATGAATAGTATAGTCAGTTATCCCTATCTCCGAGTCATTGGATTCCTTGTTCTATATAAGGAGAGATTAGATCATCTCCCTATTTCTTCCTGCTCAGTCTGGGATATTAAGATGTGATATTGCCTGGAGCATATCCCTAAGGGTGGCCCTTGGTGGAGCCATGCTCTCAGGGAATTTGGATGGTCTCTGTTCCCTTTGAAAGTGACATTGATACTTCCTTTCTCCTTTAGCACAGTGTTTCTTTTTCCAGCTGTAGCTCTCCAATGTAAACAATGTCGTGGATATCATAATAAAATCTGTGAACATAAGATGGAAACATGCACAGCTGGAGAAGGTGAAACTTGTATGATCCATAGAATCTGGACTTGGCCATACAATGGTAAGTGTGTTCATAGATATGGTTATAGTTGTCAAAATTTTTCTTCTCTTTCAGGGCTCTAAACACATTTCTTTCAGGCATGGTACCCATATGAAGACAGTCAGCTCAGATCCAGGTATGGAGACACAATCCTTGTGATAGGGTCTTCTCAATTGAAGAATTCTGCTGTTAGGTGGGAGGTGCAGTGAACTTGAGCTGTTCCTAATTATTGTATTGACCTCATCATTAGTTTCCTGAGACCCAATATCTCTGTGTTCAGGATCCAAAGGCTCTAAACCCCTGGGTCTCATTTTATGAGTCCTTTCTCACACTATCAGTGACTTCAGCTCTACTTGTCCAATGTTGATCAAACTTCTGTCTCAACTTGAAGTCCTCTGTACTGGAAACCTTCTTTGATCCTTTGCTTAACCCACATACTCTCCATTGCACCCCCGAAGTCTTTCTGCCATGTGCACTTCATATGTCACATTCCCTGCCATTCCCTGCTACCTGGTCTTTGAGGGCAGATGTGGTATTGCTCACCACTCTAATTTGGTGCTTATTACAGAGCCTGGAACCCAGAAGGTTTTCAGCAATTCCTTTGTACATGTTTTCCTCAGAGGGAGGGTTTTCTGTCTGATTCAACATCAAATGTATATTTTCCTTGCAGGAATCACTCCTATGAGCAGGAACCTTGCAAGATGTATACTAAAAGAGTATATCAGGACTGCCAATATAGAGACCAATAGCTAATGTAGAAGAAATATTCTTGCAGTTAATATATTTTTGGTTTACCATGCTTGGATTGGGAACTTGTATCTTGGTTATCAAAATGACATTGTTTCTGTTTTTTTTTTCCACAGTAAGTAACCCACTGAGTGCAAAGTCCAGTTGCATGAAAAATTGTAATAATAATAGGGAGGATACTGCTTATGGAAGCATACTGACAATCTGCTGTGATTATTATGATTTTTGCAATGAACTCAAGTGGCCAATTGCGATGCCCTAATTTAAGAAAGCTTCAGGAATTGCTGTCCTCAAATTCCTTACCTTCTCATTTTATTTCTGGTTCCACCTCAAATTCCAATTTATTGTGGACTAGAGGCTTTCTGAAATGTTAGGAATGTCGGAATCATGGAATCTGGGGGAAGAAAGTTCCTTGACCTTATGATTGTCTATGATCCTACAGCCCACTTCTTATGCATGACATTTTCTCTCTAGTTAACCTGAACATATTGTCTCTTGGGTTTTAAACAGTGCTTTTATTAGACTTTTCCACCCTAGACAATGAGGCTTGTACAATAAAGACTTGGAATGACTGCAGTATTTCATTATCATGAAGGAAGACATCTGGAGGAGCTTCTCACCATGAAAATCACAGATACTAGGTCAGAGCTCCGAGATTCATCCAAGGAAGAAACCCTCCACCAATAGTTTGTTGTAGTATCTTTGTTAGGAAATAATTCACTAAATGTTTAGTTCAGTTTGTGAGGGATATTCTTTTCTGAGCCATTTTGAATGCTGATTGATAATAATGTTGATCCTAACCTGTGTTAGGAAGATATTACTACACAACAGTGTAGCCCTTTGAACTTCCTTTATTTGTAAGTTCTGATTTCCTTTCCCAGCCCCTTCCATATTCCTTAGGGATCACATTTCCATCTCATTGAGTTGATGTATTCTCAATGCCCCACACCATGTTGACTAGCTTTTCTTCTTCATGTATATACTATATGCAGAGACCAGTGAATTATCCATCACCTATTTAATCAGAAAATGATTTATTCAAAATATATTTGTTAGAGTAGGAGCACATTTCCCCTTTATAATATGGAACAAAATATTGTAGGCATCTTGTACAAGAAGGGAAAACATGATTGTTGAAGATGAACTCTTTTTCAGAAGATAATTAACTATAACAAAGAGATAAACTAAAGCAAATTTATTGGCCATTTAAAGCTTTGTGTTCTTTTTTAGAAGCAGGTATGAGGATGCACTGCAATTTCTAAATAATCTTAATGTCTAAATACTTATAATCTGTATTACTTATAATGATTCTTAATAGTTTCCTAAAATATTCAAATTGAACAAATATTAAATTAAATCAATTCTAGGAATTATTGGAAAAATATACTATCAATAAACCTTACTCCAATTTGGGAGTAGAAAAGTTCGATAAGGTCTTTTGTTATATATTTCATATTCTCTCAATATATTAGATTCTTATTTTATGAAGGACCCTCTTTTAAAATATCAGTTTAACTATTTCAACAGATTATAGTATGAACTCAGATTTATGTTTCTCATATACACTCAGATAAATATTGCTATGATAACATTTTTTGTACCTATTTTCTTCTTCTGGGGTGAAGTTGGGGTGCCAACTATGTGAACTTTTTAATGTTAAAGCATGTTTTATTTCTCATATTGGAATTTTTGTCACAGCAATGTCATGAAAATATAAGTTCTCCTCTAGAGAAAAGAATGTAACATGATCTAAATGACCCAAATGGAATATTTTAAATAAAATCATTATAGAAAATACCAAACTCTAAATTGTAGGATTTTTGTCACATGCTCATGCACATAATTCACACAGGTATGTGTATATCTATATGCATTTGTCTGTATTTATATAGTGTGTTTCATTCGGGCAGAATCATTCACATCACATAAAGGCACCATTTTATTTTTTATTTTTTTTAATTCATTTAATTTTGATCCATTGAACACAAATGGAGTACAGCTATTGTTTCTCTGGGTGTACACAAAGTAGAGTCACACCATCTGAGGCACCATTTTAAATAGTTCGACTTAATGACTTTTCGTACATTCATCATATTGTTCAACCACTACCACTCTAATTCCAGAACATTTCCTCTTTCCTTCAAAAGCCCCATACCTGATAAGCTCTCCCTTCTCTTCACCCCCTAAGCCTGCAACAGTGTGCTTTCTGTCACTGTGGATTTCCTATTCCCAATATTTCACACAAATGAAATTACATAATATGAATGTCTCTATATTCTTTCACCAAGTGTAATGTTTTCAAGGTTCATCCACGTTATATCATACATCAGTACACCATTCCTTTTTTTGCAACCGAAATATATTTCATTGCAAGGCTATGTTTATCCATTCATCAGTGGATTGACATCTTGGTGGTTATTTTAGTTTCTGAGTGAGATTTGATCCTTTCCAAGAATTTACCTATTTACTTTAGATTATCTAATTTGTTGGTGTGAGGATGTTCAAAGTACTCTTTTATAAGCTTTTTTGTTTCTATAAGCTTGATAATAGGTCCCCAATTTCATTCCTAGTTTTTAGAATTTTGACTCTTCTACTTTTTTTTGCCATATTCTTTCTAATTGTTGTTCTTTTTAGATAAACATGACAGTAGAGTGTATTTTGACATATTATACATATATAGAGTATAACTTAGTCTAATTAGGATCCCATTCTTGAGGTTGTACATGATGTGGGGTTTTACTGGTGGTGTATTCATATACGAACATAGGAAAGAATCTTCTACTTTTTATCTGTCCATCTAGCTCATGGTTTGTCAATTTTGTTGATCTTTTCCATGTACCTACTTGTGGTTTCTGAATCTCTCTCTTAACTTTTTATCTTCTATTTCATTTACTAAGCCTTAAACCACATTATTTCCTTATTTCTACTGACTTTTACTTGGCTTTTTTTTTTTTCTTCTGCTTCCCTAGGGTGGATGGAGAGTTGTTCTTTGAGTTCCTTCTCTTTTTGAGAGTAAGGGCTAGCTCTGTAAATTTCCTCCTGTGCACTACTTTCACTGCAGGCATGAGTTTCATACATTAAGTTTTGTTATGATTTTGTTCTAAGTATTTTGTTATTTCTCCATTGATCCTAGAGTGTGATATTTGACTTAGACATCTTGGTATTTTCCAGATTTCTTTTTGTTACTGATTTCTAATTAGATTCCATTGTGGTCCCACAAGATACTAGTATGAATTCAATCTTTTTATTCATTGCTAATTGCTTTGTAATTGAACAACACATGGTTTATCTTGGCAAATGTTCATGTGCACTGGAGAAGAATCTGCTGTTGTTTGGTGAAATTTTTAAATATATGTCTTTTAGGTCTGCTTGGTTGATAGCATTTTAAAATATTATTTTTCCTTGTTTATCTTGTATCTGCTTTTCCTCTACATAATTAAAGGTATGATATGGAAATATTCAGCTACTGATATTTGTGAGAAATAGGATGCTCAGTGGTCCATTTTCAGAATACAGTATTTAGCTTTAATTGGGGTTTAAGATCCAATTGTAGCCATTTTAATTATGGTCCATCCCTTTGCCTGCCCCAATTTTAAAATTAGCTAATCTCATAGATTGTAACCCTGAGTTCCTCCTACTTGGGCAAGGGGAAGTAACGTGTTTGGGGAAAATAGCAGGTGGACTGCCCGCCCGGGTGTACTTGCTAGCCAGGCTCGGTAGCACACCCTTCTGGCAGAAGGAAAGTTTGCATTGCCAACACACTTCCAAGCACATGTTTGATTTCTTGTGGTACTTCAGTATTTCTAAAATATTGATCTATTTTACACTTTATTTCTGTTAGTTTTGCTTAGTAAGTTTTGGGGACTAGTGCTAGATTCATATCTTTAAAATTATTATGTCTTTTCAAGTGGTGAAAAATTTTATTGTATATGAAATGTGATTTTTTTCTTTTTTGCCTCTTGTAATGATTATTGTGTCAAAGTCTTTTTTGCCTGATCTTACTGTAGTCACTCCAGCTTCTTTTTGGTTACAAATTGCTTGGAATAACTTTGCCCCACCTTTCACTATCAATGCATATGTGAATTGGGATCTAAGGTAAGTTTCTTCTATATAATATATAGTTCGATCATATTTTCTAAATCCATTCTCCAAAGCACTGCCTTTTCATTAAATAATTAAATGCCTTTAAATTAAATATGCCTCCTAAAGAGGAAAGACTTGCTTCTTACATTTAGTACTTGCTTTGAATAAATCTCATATCTTTTTGTTTTTCAATTCTGGATTGTTCTCTTTTGTGCTAGATGTTTTCTAGTGTTTCATTTGGTTCTGTTCTAGTTCTTGCACTGCACAGAATTTTAGTTGCTCTCTTACTATTAATGTGGGGGATTATAATGACATCTTATTTTACAACAAACTAGTTCAACTGAACAGCACCTGGTTTCAGTCTGTGTTAACAATGGCACTTTAATCTTATGTGTTGGCCTCCTAGAGAGACTGCCCCACCCAGGGATAGCCAGTTCCTACAGGTAGTAAAGGATTCACCTGCAGCATGTTTTTCAGATGTGAACCAACCAATCCAGAACCCTCACACTTCACCATCTCCTCTATCAGGCCTTTATACTCTTGGCCTCTGTTTCCCTTCCCTAATCAGCCCAGTGCCATTGACTTCTTGATATTATACAAACTGGACAGTCCTGACACAGTTTACACTGCCTTGACAATTCCTTCTCATGGAAATCACAATACAGACTTCTGTGAAATAGAATGTTCGTTCCTCTCATTCCCTCTGCCCTTGACCTAGCCTGGTATTACCCCATGTGACCCTGCCTAGTGTGGTGTGCTTTATCCTCTTGGAAACTGTGAGTAACAAACCATGTATTCAATCACAACTGTCTGCAAATCTGTTGGCTTCACCTTACCTGAATAAAAACAAAACATGCATTAAAACAACAGACTCACCAAGTCCCTTCGTTTGACCTCAGATTGGAAGACCTGGCACTGGCCAGCTCTTGTTTACCAGCAGACTCCAGTAGATGGCAGCAGCAGCATAGGAAGGTGCACCCCTGGCGGCCAAGCATCTGACCTTCATTTGGCTGCTCTAGTTCCATTTTTCAGGAATCACTATTCTTCCCAGACTAAGAACTCAAAACTGAGTCTTCTCTAGGGTCAGCTCTGAACTGTGTTACTTCCTTAGATTCTAGTTATACACTTCTGGAACCACCCCTTCTTTGACTGATTAACTACTTTTACTATTATATTTCTCTGGAAAGAATGATACCTAGCTTACTTCCAAATGCCAAGGAATCTGGCTGGTACGTCATCCAGATACCATTCCTAAATGGTGGGCAAACATAGTTGCTATTCTTCTATGTATTTCAGCTTGCCCTATTGAATAGAGAGAAAGTGATTTTCAGACGCCCTGAGAGTTGAGATCACATATGTAGTCAATGTAAGAGCATCCATCTCAGAGAAATGGCATCCAACAAAACAAGATGTTCTGGATGAAGTTTTTTGTGTCATTCTCTCCCTTGTTGCTTTCACAATTCATCCCATGAGAGAATAGGGTACAAAAGACCTTACTTACAGAGATCAGTGGCAAAATACCTAATGAAAAAGAAAAAAGCCACAAAACACTTTACCCCTGTCCATCAAAGACTCCTGAGGACATGATAGAATTGACTTAGAATGTAAAATGCCTGAATTACTCATGGGAACTTTAATTGAGCTGTGCTGCTTACAAGCATGCCAAAGGCCTTGTGCTCAAACCCAGAACCTCAAAAATACTAAAGAGGCAACTGTTCCCCTACTGCAAGTGGATCCAGACAACTCAGAGGTATGTGGGCCACCCTAGGGAGTGAGGCTGCTGCTGATGAACTGGTCACTTGGAACCCTCTGGAGTTTTTCTGGTAAACAATCAAAAGGGAATGGAGGACAGGAGGGAGTCATAAGGGAAGGGGTGTCAGAGTTTTACCTGCCTGGAAATTCAAGATATTCTAACAAATTTTGTCATTTTAAAAACAAGGATAAAAATGAAAATAAAAATTTTGAAAAAAGGGGCAGGGCTAAGTGGGCAGCTCTGGGGTAGAGTGCTTGCATGGGTTGATCCCCCAGCATTTAAAATAAATAAGAAAAGAAAAAAAATGGGCACATTGATTGATACTGTTTATGATGCCAGCCAGTCCAGAACAACTCTGTTGTACCCTCTTAATTTCCTGGGTTGTTCCCTCCTTCTGTCCTCCACTGGAGACCTGTGAACTTTTTGGGTCCTATATGCTCTCAGGCTATGGTTTATCTGTGGAGTTGGAGTAAGGTACTCTCAGTCAAGTGAGCACCAAACACCCTGTTCACAACGCTGGGATTTTAGCCCAGGATTTCATAACTCAGCATGTTCTCTGGGCTTTTCATTCTGTATGCCATCACTGTGGTAAGCTAGAAGATGAGGCATGGACAGTTCCCCCTGCCTGAGAGTCACTTGATCCCTTACTTCTACAAGGAGAGATTAGATCACCTGCCTCATTTCTCCTACTCAGTCTGTGACATCAACACATGCTGCCTGGAGCATGTCACTCATGATGAAACCTGTCGGTAGGCTCCCAGGTAGCTTGGATGATCTCTGCTCTCTTTGGAAAGTGACAGTGATGCAGTGATGCTTGCTTTCACTCAGCACAATCTTTCTCCTTGCAGCTATAACTCTCCAATCTAGGAAGTGTCCTCAATGCACACATCAGATATATGACTATAAGGTGAAAACCTGCACAATTGGAGAGGGTCAATCTTGTGATCTGGAGGGTCTGGGCTTGGCCGTATACTGGTAAGTATGTTCAGTGATCTGATGAGAGCTGTGAAATTCCCCTTCTCCTCCAGGGCTCAAGCCATCTTCCTTTCAAATGTGGTGCCCATATGAAGCACCACAGGAGGTCCAGGCCTGAAGTTCTGAGCAATGTTATGCAGTCATCTCAGTTGGAGAATTCTAAAATTAAGTGTGAAGTTGAATGTACTAAAACTCTTCCCCATCATTGTACTCCATGCTTCCTGATTTTCCTCAGCTCAATCCTCCCTGCTTATTGAGGACCCAAAGGCTATTAAGTCCTTTATTTAGTCCACTAAATGTGGCATTTCTCTCACTTTTCCTTGTGGCCTCTGTTGTGCTTTTCTAATGATCAAACTTCTCTCCCACCCTAGCGTTTCTTGCTCTGGAAGCCTTGTCTGGCCTTTCTTATTTTCCACATGAATCCCCTCTGTGTGCCCAGAGTCTTCCTGTCATGTCCATTCCATAACATTTATTATGGTAAATTCTTACTTCCTGTCATTGCTACCTGGTCTTTCAGAGAAGATAGGCTGTTGGCTGTTGCTTACTACTCTACTTTAGTACTTACCACAGAGCCTGGAACCCAGCAGGTTCCCAGCAAATCCTTTGTGCCCGTGTTCCTGAAAGGGAAGGGCTACTGTGTAAATCAGCACCTAAAATGTCAAACCTACCCCCAAGTGCATATTTCCCCAGCAGTGAAGTTTCCAGGAGGTAGGAGCCTTGCTAGTTATGTCTTAGGAGCAAGTGACAAGAATGCCAGTGTGAGGCTGATAGTTGCTATACAAAAGAAATATTACTTTCTTCAATATGTTCTTGGTTCACCCAGGGCCTATACCCTGGATATCCAAATGACATCTTGTTTCTGCTTTTCTTTCCCACAGTGAATTACCCAGAGACTGCAGAGACTGACTGCTTGAAAGACTGTAAAAACAGTGAGGATAATAGTAGTTACCATTCAGAGTTGATATACTGTTGTACTTGGCATGATTTTTGCAATGACATTCTTATACCAGTAGAGTATGGAAGTTTTGAAGGAATTTCACATTTTCTCATGATTTCCCATCTTTCCTCTGTTCTTATTTCTGTCCACCTTTCAGTTATATTTTTCCTACATGCTTTCCCAGATGTTAGGAATGTGACATCATAGAACCTGTGGCACAGGGTTATGTGATCCTAGAGCCCACTTCTTATTCTTGCTATTCTCCCGCTCATCAATGAAAACATGTTGATTTCAATCAATTGTGTTATTACCCAAAATATGAATGCCAGTATGAATGGAGAGTTAAAAAATACCATAAACTATGTAGAAGAGAATGATGGCTGGTGAACAAGATAATTGGAATTTTGCACAACATGTGCTTAAGGTACCTAGGCATATTGTAGCACTGTGTCTCCATTGACTGGAAGGAAGTAAATGAGAAGATGAAACAAGATTTGAACCATACAAGTACCCAAGAAAATAAGTCTACTTAGTCATGTTGGAATCAGATCCTAAAGGACTTGCTCATATGCCTCTCCTTTCATTTTTTTCTTGTTCCTTCATTTTCTTTTCCTATTGCATGCACAACTGTGAGGTAGTTCCCATGTGGGTCTTGACAAGGCATTATGATGTCATTCCCTAACTCCTTAAAATGATTCACACCTGCAATGGTGTATGCATTAGATTTGTATTGAAGCCTCATATTTGATTAATGGTTTTCTATTTATGGAAAATATCATTGCCAGAATGAGGGTCAATACTGAGTGTGAAGACATTCATTTGCTCACAATTCTCTCCAGTTATGAAAGTTGCTTGGTTAATTAGAGTTTTCCTCTGTAAAATGATTGGATACCCCTGAGGGTCAAGTTCGATGAAAACCTATTACTTCTACAAGATCCTTTTCCCTTCTCCCTCCTCAAAGACCCTATGTGATTCCAGGGAGATTGAATAGAGATTGTGTAGAGGTTTCCCAAAACTATGATGAAGAAAATTATTGGTTATTATTTGCAAGGGTTGTCTTTCATAAATGTAGACTTTCCTACCTTAGAAAATGGAACTTGTACATTAAAGGCTTGGAGCTGCTGTAGCATTTTGCTACCAGGAAGGAAGACATGTAGAGGATGAAGCAGGGCTGAAAATCACACTTACTAGGCTGGAGCTCCAAGGAAGCTTCCTTCTTTCCAAGGAAGAAATCCACCAACTTTTTGTTGTAGTATCATTGTGAGGCAATAATTTGCTAAAAGTTCAATCCAGTTTGGTAGGATGTTCTTTTCTGAACTGTTGTGAATCCTGGTTGATAATAATGTTGATTCTAATCTGTGTTAGAAAGATAATACTACACAACACTGTAGCCCTTTGAACTTCTCAGGGGGTGCTTTATTCATAAACACTGATTTCCTTTCCTATAAAAATTCCTTTTGGATCACATTCCATCTCATTGATTTGATGTATTCTCAGTGCTTCCCATCATGTGGATCAGCTCTTCTTGTTTATGTATGTGACATATGCAGTTTTCAATCACCTTTTTTTTTTTTTTTTTTTTTTTTGAACTAGGGATTGAACTCAGGGGCGCTGGGCCACTGAGCCACATCCCCAGCCCTATTTTGTATTTTATTTAGAGACAGGGTTGTCACTGAGTTGCTTAGGCCCTCGCTAAGTTGCTGAGGCTGGTTTTGAGCTTACGATCCTCCTGCCTCAGCCTTCCGAGTCGCTGGGATTACAGGCGTGCGCCACCGCACCTGGCTTCAATCACCTTTTAAACCACAATATGACTTGTTAAAAATATGTTTGTTAAAGGAGGCATTCCTTTCTCCTTTATTGTGTGGAACAGAATATTGTAATCATCTTGTACAATAAAGGAAAATGTGAATACTGAAGATAAAACCTCTTTTTAGCAGATAAATGGAGCACGCTAAGCAAATTTCTTTGATGTTAAAAGCTTTCTGTTCATTTCTTTCCTAGATGCATGTGACTATGCACTTTATTTTCTCTAAAATATTAAAGTTAAAATATTTGTAAAATCTATTTTCTTACTGCAAAATATGATAAATGAATTTCTTAAAATATGCAAATTGAGTAAAATACATACAATTTAATAAATATTAGAACTATTGGAAAAATATATCAATGAATCTCGCTCTTATTTGTTGGAAATATCTTATATGTTCTTTAAATATCTTTCATATCCTCTCTATATATGTGATTCTCTTTTTTTCTTAAAATATCAGTTTGAGTCAGTATCAGGATGAACTCAGAATTGTTTCTCATAGAGAGAAAAGTGTTGTTATGAAAGTATTTGTATCTAATTTCTTATGTGGGGAGAAAAACCATCTAAAAATTGTTTTATGTTTCATATAAGAATTTATGTGACTATAGTATTGCATAAAGATAAAATATAAGTTCACCTTTAGGAAAACAAGAATAGAGACCCGAAGATAGTGGGGCAGAGGTAGGAGTCAATCCCCTACTCTTCCACAGCATAGAAGGTAGTGAAGAAGTTTGACCAGAGAGGCCAGTGACAAAATAAACACTCCAAGACTTAATGCTAGACAGTTTGCAATCTGAAGAGACTCAATGTTTAGTTGCCTGAACAGAAAATAAGGAAAGAGCTCCTTAACTCTGAACCTGGTCCAGGGGGGAGGACCAACAGAGAGAAAGAGGGAGAAGAAATCATACAAGCCCACTTCTTAACTAAAGCTGTAAAAAAGAAAGAAATAGAGATCAAATTAAAACATGGTGGAAACAGTGGGGTCACTGAAGGAGATCCAGAAGTTTAAAATAAATTGTGGACAGAAAGCTATGCCAATCGTGGCTGCCATTTTGTGGTGCTCAGAGCTGGCCAGTACCCTAGAAGAAATTAAATCAACATAGCATCTCCCCATCTTCAAATAGCAACAAATAAAGCCAGAAGGAGTATCCCTATAGCAGGATGTCTCAGTAATTCATCTAGAAGTAACTTGTAGAGGGATCACTATAGCTAAAAGTTGCTAAAACCCCTTCCCTGTCATGGCAGATAAGGGGAGTGAGGTGGAGGATACCAGACACCTGGACACTCCCAGGAAGTTCTAACCTGACCCAGCACTCTACACAGCCTTCATGGGAGCTTAAGCAGAGAGGAGAGTCCCTGCAATTCATGGAGGCTGTAAGTAAGAGCTCTGGTGCCAGCAGGATGGCTGCCTCTGTCCCAGGAAAAGGGGGTGGATATCTGTTTCTGTCCCATTCAGCAGAGGGGAGTGACATGTGTGGTTCACAACCTCAGTCAGTGGGAGATTGAACCCAAGTAAACTGGCTGTGTGCCCTTCCCAGTAGCAGGAATAGTGCCTTTGACTATGGGTAACATTTCTACTACAGACCACCCTGTAAGGTTGGAGAAACCTCAACCACAGATTCTGCACTTGTACACATTCATCAGGCTCTATGCTACTTTTTAAAAATTTTTTGTTCTATTTAGTTATATATGAGAGCATGATGCATTTTGATTCATCGTACACAGATGGAGTACAACTTTTCATTTCTCTGGTTGTACAAGATGTAGAGTCACACCATTTGTGTAATCAGACATGTACATAGGGCAATGATGTTTGTCTCATTCCACCATCTCTCCTTTCCCCCGCCCCCTCCCCTCATTTCCCTCTACACGATCCAACATTCCTCCATTCTTCCCTTGCCCCCTTCTCCCCCAGTTACGTATCATCATCCACTTATCAGAGAAAACATTTGGCCTTTGATCTTTTGGGATTGGCTTATCCTACTTAGTGTGATATTCTCCAACTCCATCCATTTACCTGCAAATGCTATAATTTTATTCTTCTTTATGGCTGAATAATATTCCATTGTGTGTATATACCAAGTTTCTTTACCCATTCATCTATAGAAGAGCATCTAGGTTGGTTCTACAATCTGCTGCTATAAACATTGATGTGGCTGCATCACTGTAGTGTGCTGATTTTAAGTCTTTGGGGTATAGGCTGAGGAGCAGAATAGCTGGGTCAAATGGTGGTTCCATTCCAAGTTTTCTAAGGCATCTCCATACTGCTTTCCAGAGATGCTGAACCAATTTGCAATCCCACCAACAATGTATGAGTGTACCTTTCCCCCACATCCTTACCAATACCTGTTGTTGCTTGTATTCTTGATAATAGACATTCTAATTGGGGTGAGATGAGATCTCATGGAAGTTTTGATTTGCATTTCTGTAATTACTAGAGATGTTGAACATTTTTTAATGTATTTGTTGGTTGATTGTTTATGCCACTTTGAAGAGGACCCTGCAGAAGAGAACAGATGCACAGTGACCCACTTCAGTCAGAGAAACTGATCAAAGTCCTGCATCCTATTCTCTTGTACACAATAGAAACAGCCAACAGATGCAGCACAGCACCCTCTGAACATCCAGGTTCAGGCCCCTGGGCTGGCAAATGAGAATTGACTGGTGGGAGTTTCATAGCAACTAGGGAAGTGGCTTTTATGACTCAGCACATTTAGGGAAATCCAAAGCTGAAGAGTGATGGACATCTTCTAAACCTCCCCAATGGTGATGAAATCCAAAACAGGAAGACTCAATAAAAATTTTCTCCATATTGTCATGGTTTGCTATAAATAGCTCTAATGTCAACTTTGACCTATATACATCACTCCACATTTTTTATTCAATACTTGCTAGCCTAATATTCAATTTTGTGTGCTCAATTCATTTGACTATATTTCCTCTTATGTTTTAAAGCATTAATTGGAATTATTCTACCTTTGTTTCCTAGCTTAGTTTTATACTTATTCCTCTTACCCCCTGTTTTTTCTCTTACTTTACACAGCCTCAAATTCCCCTCATCAATCTTTTTCTTCTTTTTACTTTGGTGTGTATCAGTCTTTCCTTTATTTTTCTTTCTTGCTTCTTTGACTAACTTTTTTCTCCTCCCTATTTCAACACCTATATAAGATTATAGCAATTTTACTATATGTAATAACTAATTTTTAAATCTATTTCAGAACTTTACTACAAGTTTATACCTGGATTAGAGGAACTGTGAATAACTAGGAGGATAGCTTATAGAACTGAGTTTCACATTAAAAAAGCAGAAAGACACCAAATAAATAATCTAACATTACCTCTCATGGCTCTAGAAAAAGAACAAATTAAAACCAAAATCCTTAGGAGGTAAGAAATAATTTAAATTAGAGCTAAAATTAATGAAATTGGCAATACAAAAAAACACAAAGAATCAATGAAACAGATTATGACCTTTGAAAACATAAACAAGATTGATAAAGCCTTACCCAAACTAACGAAAAGAAAGAGAGAAGATGCAATTTAACAAAATCAGGTATGAAAAAAGGCATCGCCATAGAATACCAAAATCCAGAAGATCATTAGAAATTATTTTGAAAATTTATACTCCAATAAGATGTAACATCTTGAAGATATTGACAAATTCCTAGGAACCTATGACCTACCCAAATTGAACCACGAGGATATAGAAAACTTAAACAGACCAATATGAAGTAATAAAATTGAATAAGCTATCAAAAGCCTTCCAATAAAGAAAAATCTGATTCTCAGCTGAGTTCTACCAGACCTTTAAAGAAGAACTAACACCTATCCACCTCAAATTATTCCATGAAATTGAAAAGGAGGGAACACTGCCAAATGCATTCTATGGTGCTAGTATCACCCTGATGCCAAAACCAGACACATCAAGGAAAAAAATTCAGGCCAGTACCCCTGATGAGCACAGATGCAAAAAGTCTTAATAAAACATTAGCAAACTGCATACAAAATTACACTTAAAAGGTACTGCACCATGATCAAGTGGGTTTCATCCCAGAGATGCAAGGGTGGTTCAACATAGGAAAGTCAAATAAATGTAATTTACCACATAAATAGAGTTATGGAGAAGAATCACACAATTATTCAACAGACGCAGAAAAAGCATTTAACAAAGTGCAGCACCCATTCACATTTAAAATACTAGAGAAACTAGGGATATAGGAATTTACCTCAACATTGTAAAGCAATATATGCAAACACAAGGTCAACATCATACTGAAAGGAGAAAAAATGAAAACATTTCCTCTAAAAACAGAAACAAAACAATAATGTCCACTCCCACCACTCCTGTTCAGCACAGTTTTTGAAACCCTAGCCAGAGCAATTAGGCAAGAGAAGGAAATTAAAGAGACTCACATAAGAAAAAAGAAGTCAAATTGTCTCTTCTGATGACAAGATCCTATATTTGAATGACCCAAAAACTCCACCAGAGGATTTCTAAAACTGATAAGAAAAATTAGTGAAATAACAGGATGCAAGATTGGCATACATTAATCAATTTATTTCCTATAATCCAGTAATGCATCTGATGAAAAATAATTTAGGAGAACCATCCTGTTTTATAAAGCAACCCAAAAATAAATAAATAAAATACATAGGAATTAATCTAATGAAAGATGTGAAGGACCTCTACAATGAAAACTATAGAACATTGAAGAAGGAAACTGAGAAGACCTTAGAAGATGGAAAGACCTCCCATGTTCATGAATAGGCAGAATTAATATTGCTAAAATTGCCACACTTCCAGAAGTAACATACAGATTCAATGTAATCCATCTCAAAAATCCACCTCAAAATATCAATTACATTCTTTACAGAACCAGAAAAAAAAAAAAATTCAAAAATTCACTTGGAAGAATAAAAGACCCAGAATATCCAAAGCAACTCTAAGCTGAAAGAGCAATGCTGGAGGGATTCACAATACCTGACTTCAAATAATACTACAGAGCTATAGTAACAAAAAATGCATGGTACTGGCACCAAAACAGACAAGAAGACCAATCGTACAGAATACAAGATACAGAGACAAACCCACACAGATCCTTGACAAAGATGCCAAAAAAATACATTGGAGAAAAGACAGAATTTTTAACAAATGGTGCTGGGAAAAGTGGATATCCACATGTAGAAGAATGAAACTAGACCCTTATCGCTCACCCTGCACAAAACAACTCAAAATGAATCAAATACCTAGGAATTAGACCAGATTCTATGTAACTCTTAAAAGAAAACATAGAGTCAACAGTCCAACTTTTAGGCACAGGCAATGACTTTCTTAACAGACACCTAAAGCTCAGGAAATAATGCCAAAAGTTAATACATAGGATGGCTTTAAATTAAAAAGCATCCGCACAGCAAGTGAAACTATTAGAAATGTGAAGAGAGAACCCATAGAATGGGAGAAAATCTTTTCTAGGTACTCTTCTGACAGAGGGGTTAATATCTAAATAATATAAAAATCTCAAAAAATTTTACACAAAAAAATCAAAGAACCCAACTAATAAAGGGGCAAATGAACAAACAGACATTTCTCAACAGAAGAAATACAAATGACCAACAAATACATGAAAAAACGTTCAACATCATTACCAATTAGGGGAATTCATATCAAAACTACAGAGATTTCATCTCACAGCAGTCAAAATGGCAGTCATCAAGAATGCAAATAATAATAAATATAGAGGATGTAGAGAACAAGGAACACATTTACACTGTTAGTAAAGTGTAAATTAGTACAGCCACTATGGAAACCAGTGTGGGGGCTCTTCAAAAGACTGGGCTTAGAACCACCATATGACCCAAGCTACACCATTTCTCAGTATTTACCTTGAAGAATTAAAGTCATCTTACAGTGATACATGCACACCTCTGTTTATAGCAGCCCAATCACAATAGCCAAACTATGGAACTAGCACAGGTGTCCATCAATATATGAAGGGATAAAAAAATGTGGTTTATATACACAATGCTGTTTTATTAAGCCATAAAGAAAATGAAATTATGGTATTTGCAGGAAAGTGGATGGAACTTGAGACCATCATGTTAAGCAAAATAAGTCAAACTCAGAAGGGTCATATGTTTTCCCTCATGTGCAGAAGCTAGAGAAGAAAAAGAAAAACAAAGGTGGGGGATGAATCTCCTATAAATCAAAGGGAAATCAGTAGAGGGAAAGGGACAAAGTGGTGGGAGGTAGGGAGAGAGGGGATAAATGCCAGGGAATGATATTGGTCAAGTAATATTTTGTGCACATACCAATATGTAACAACAGATCCCATCGATACGTGCAACTATAAGGCACCAATAAAATGTGAAAATTTTAAATAAATAAATATTTATATTTTTAGAGCAAAAATTAAAAATGAGTGATTTTAAAATGATTACTATGAGTAACATTTGTAAGCAACTAGGGTGAGGAGTTACTGGAGTGACTAATTACTTTAACTTAACAGATTCCTCTTCTGATGGTATAGTTAAGTAGTTAGTTCTATTGATAGTTCTCTCTTTCTGGGTCTTAATATGTCCAATTTTGTGATTCTCTTTTGATCTGCATAATCTCTAAATCTCATACTTCCTTCTTTTCTATTACTAAATCTATAGGGACCATCTTCCAAGTTATCTCTCTTCTTCATAATCAATGCCTTTGTTTTTCTTGTGGCCAGAACTTTGGTCTCATACCACTTAAGATTTTTCCATTCTAAATGCATTTCATCTTCCTGGGGGTGGGGCAGAGGTTACCATCTTCTGTTGGGTTGGTTGTTACCTTTCTTAGCTATTCACATAGATGGGAGTTTGATAGTGGAATTAAGTGGATGTTTTTAGAAATTATTTTATATGGGTTATTTGAATTTCTGTCTCTTCCTCTGAAGACAATAGTTTGGGGTGGCTTTATTTGCTTACTTTGATAATTTCTTACATATTTTTGAGGATATGTAGATAAATTCAGATTTAGGTGGTCCCATTATGGTCACTCAGATAATTGTGTCGGTATTAATGTGCTCATGATATACTGAGTTTTGAGTAAGTATCCCTAAAAGGGCATTTGCATTGTGTCTTCAAATAATGTGAAATATTTAGCATAGTTAGGAAAGCTAGAATCAAGGATGATTGGTATGTCTGCTTAAGGCAAGAAAGGACATGGACCAAAAGGGAGGGACTCAGATATATTTTATCTTTTAGTCAGATTATATAATGATTGGATTAAATTAGGTTAATCAAATGGAAAAATCAAACATAAATTTTTAAAAACAATCTTATACATAAAATAATGAAATAAATATTATTTATTACTCAGGGACCTAAGAAACTAAAAAGATAAGCAAAGTTGACACTAATTTTCCTATTTAAAGGAGTCTATCTAGTCAGATCATTTGGAGATTAAATCAGTGATATATCAAAAAGATTACATTTAATATCCCTTCTGAATAAAAACTCTCAGCAGTTTAGGTGTAAAAGGAAAGTTCTTCAATATAATAAAGGCCATTTGTGAAAAAATCACAGCTAGCATTGTAATCAATGAGTGGAAACTAAGTTATCTCTCCCAGATTTGGTTCAAGGCAAGAATGCCTAATGTCACTACTTCTATTATATATTAAAATTGAAGTAATATTAAGATCAATTGGATAAGAAAAATAAATTGAAGTTCTCCAAATCATAAAGGAAGGTATAAACATCCCTATTTGAAAAGACATATTCCTATATGTAGATAATCCCTAATATGCCACGAAAAAACTGTTAGGTCTAAGACACAAATTCAGTAAAGTTGCAGAATATAAAAATCAACATACAAAAACCTGTGAGATTTCTCTATATAAATAACAACCTAGTTAAAAAGGAAATCAAGCAAACCATCCTGTTGACAATAGCACTAAAAATCAGGGAAGATGGTGGTGCAGAAACAGCCTGCACATCCCAGCTCCTCTTGTCGTTCAAAATTGAATATATTAACAGCTACTTACTGAGATGAGGGACTGGGGGAAAGCACTGAGGTTCAATACTGGGCAGCCTGAGGCTTGAGGGGACTCTGAGAGTCCCGTTACTGAAACAGAGTGAGAAAGAGCTAATCAGATCTGAACCTGTCCCTACAGCACTGGGGAGAAGGGGAAATGACACAAAGGGAGAGAAAGGGAGGCATATCTGTCTTCTGCCACTGCTTCTGGAATAATGTTGTCAAAATCAGTCTGTATTTAGATGAACTGGGCACTACGCAGTGAGCTGCTACATGAGAAGTGTTCTGTTTTTCTCAATATGTAAGTAAAGAACAATGGCAGGGAGCCATCTTGTTGGGGCCACACTTAGGTCTGCACTTTAGTGAAACATAATCCTCTGAATCTTCATCTCCCCTATAGAGTGAAGAAATAGTGCCAAAGAGGAGCAAGCAACCTGGAACAACCTGGTGGCAAGCTGTCTGAATAACTTGTACAGAGAGACCATTGTAAGCCTAAAGCCTGCAAAGCCCATCAGCTTGCAAAGGGAAAAGAACCAGGCCCTCTTCATTGCCAAGGTACCTGTCACTTCTCCCTCTGCACCAAAGACTACAGGGCTCACATAAAGTGCCACATGTATGCCAGAGAGGTTTTCATATGCTGGGCAGATAATGCAACAGTGCCAGCAACTTCTGCAATACCAGAGGGTCCACAGGTTCCCAGGCCAGCTGTGGAATTTCCAGTTACTTAGGTGCATGCCTGATGAAGGCAGGATTAAGTCTTTGTGACTACCTGCACTCTGGCCCAAGGCGCTTCTCCCCACCTACCAAGAAAATCCCATGAACAGAAAAAACTGCCACCCATATCAAGGACGGATCTGGCTACCATACTGGGGATGGCACAGTCTCCAGGGGGTCTGCCAGCACACAGGTACACAACAGAACACCCAGAGTGCCTAGGTTCACCCTAGAGGAATGCAGGGTGAAAACTGAGTAGATAAGCTATATTGATTGAGCTCTGTGCAGGGTTTTTTGTTTGTTTGTTTGTTTTAAAGCAAAAGTCTAATATAGAAAAAACAATACATAATGCCTCCGAACCCAATGTGGAGCCAAATGGTTTAGTCACTGCCTCCACACCCAGAATCAGTCAGAGTACACAGTTGAGGCTTAAAAATTGACCATACTCTGCTGGGCGTGGTGGCTCATGCCTGTAATCCCAGCACTTGGGAGGCTGAAGTAGGATGATCACAAGTTCAAAGCCAGCTTCAGCAACTTAGCAAGGCCCTAAGCAACTCAGTAAGACCCTGTCTCTAAATAAAATACAAAATTGGACTGGGGATATGGCTCAGTGCCCCTGAGTTCAATCCCTGGTTAAAAAAACAAAAACAAACAAACAAAAATTGACCACACTCTGGAAGATTTTGAAAACAGGATTATCTGAGGGCAAAAGATGGCAGACTAAAAGGAAGCAATGTTTCCCATAGCTTGGTGAACTGAGATCAAGCATTGAGAATACTGCTTCTCTGCAAGGTGAATGAAAGGGATTTCACTAAAACTCAATATTGGACAGCCAAAAGTGCCTTAGAGACTTAGACACGTTGGGAACATTAACCAAGGAAAAAAGGAACAAAAATAAAGTGAAGCTGCTCAGGAGCAGCAGAATTAACACATAAGGATGGAAAAAGTTGAGAAATACAATGGACAGTCCTAGTGTGGAAAATCCTGGGATCGAAGTGGCAGCCTGCCCTAGGCCAATCTGGGGCTATTGGATACAATAAATTGGTATGTGATTGATGCCCCATGTTTAAACACAGTCCATGGTGAGCCAAGGCAGGAGCTATCTAGAGCCGAAGCACTGTGGTGGCTGGCAGAGATGGGAACTGAGAACGTGGATCTGGGAAAATGAGGTCGGCTTTGACACATAGTACAGGCAGAAACCAACCATGTGAACTAATCTGAGCCTAGCATGATCTAGGGAAAATTAGGCATGGAGCATACTTTGAACAGGGGGAATACAAGTAGGAGAGGCCACAGAAAATCCAGCTTTCTTTCCCCTTCAAGCCCAGCAACTCAAAAGACCAGCCAGGAGTCCGAATGGGTGGTCATAACTGAACTCAGTTACCACCCCAAGTGGCTGGAAAAGATATAGGTCAAGAATCTGAATGGATGAGTGTGTTTGCACTCAGAGATTGACCTGGGAGGCCAGGAAGAATGCAGGATCAGAGACAGTGGACCAGGACACTGAAATGATGGGTTTGATTGTGTTTGGGTACACCCCCCAGGAGGCTGTGAAGAGCACAGCTTGGGAGCAGCAGAAGTGGTATGGGACTGGTTCTCCTATCTTATGAGTGGATCCCTGGGGAGACTCCTGAGGTAGTCTCCCAGCACAGTGAGCATCAGACCCGTTCTAAAGGTGCATGGATTTAATATTTTCAGAGAACTAGCTGTGCAATAAAGTGCCTAGGGCCTCACTAGGCTTATACCCTGCCCCTAAGAGCTCCACCTACAGGTACTCATCTCACAGAACTATAACTTCAGTATGGAACAGAGCTGACAGGATTTCCCATCCCAAACTTCAGTTTACTGCTGAGAAGGGAAGAAAAGGTTTTTTTTAATTCCAACTGGCATCTTGGTGAGAAACACAATAAAAAGAAAGGAGGTGACAACCCATGGCCCCCATTCTTTCACCCATAACATATCTCAAGAAGGAATGAAACGAACGACTGTTGACAGTTGGGCTCAAACAACAAACCTATATTCTCATTGACTTCATTGTCCACTGCAATGGAAATGACTCCTTAATGTTGCATCAAGATTCTTTTTGTTTTGTTGTTGTTGTTTTCCTTGTGTGCCAAATGATTCATGGACACTTGCACGTATGTGATTGAAGGGCATCTAGGTTGGTTCCACAATCTAGCTATTGTGAATTGAGAAACTATGAACATTGATGTGGCTGCATCACTGTACTTTGTTGATTTTAAGTCCTTTGGGTATAAACTGAGGAGTGGGATAGCTGGGTCAAATGGTGGGTTCATTCCAAGTTTTCTGAGGAATCTCCATACTGTTTTCCAGAGTGGCTACACCAATTTGCAACTCCACCAGCAATGTATGAGTGCGCCTTTTCCCCCACATCCACACCAACACTTATTATTGCTAGTGTTCCTGATAATAGCCATTCTAATTGAAGTAAGATGAAATCTTAGGGTGGCTTTAATTTGCATTTCTCTAATTACTAGAGATGATGAGCACTTTTTCATTTATTTGTTGATTACCTGTATATCTTCTGTGAAGTATCTGCCCAGTTCCTTAGCCCACTTATTGATTGGGTTCTTTATATTTTTGGTGTAAAGTTTTTTAAGTTCTTTATAAATTTTGGAGATTAGTGCTCTATCTGAAGTACATGTGGAAAAGATTTTCTCCCACTCTGTAGGCTCTTTTTTCACATCATTGATTGCTTCCTTTGCTGACAAAAAGCTTTTTAGTTTGAATCCATCCCATTTATTCATTCTTGCTTTTATTTCTTGCACTCTGGGAGTCTTGTTAAGGAAGTCTGGTCCTAAGCAAACATGATGAAGATTTAGGCCTACTTTTTCTTCTGTTTAGTGAAGGGTCTCAGGTCTAATTCCTAGGTCATTGATCCATTTTGAATTGAGTTTTGTGTAGGGTGAGAGACAGATGTTTGATTTCATTTTACTGCATGTGGATTTCCAGTTTTGCCAGCACCATTTGTTGAATAGGCTATCTTTTATCCATTGCATGTTTTTGGCACCCTTGTGTAGTATGAGATAACTGTACCTATGTGTGTTTGTCTCTGTGTCTTCTATTCAGTACCACTGGTCTACCCGTCTATTTTGGTGCCAATACCATGCTGTTTTTGTTACTATTGCTCAATAGTAGAGTTTAAGATCTGGTATTGTGATACCTCCTGCATCACTCTTCCTGCTCAAGATTGCTTTGGCTATTCTGGGTCTTTTATTCTTCTAGATGAATTTCATGATTACTTTCTCTATTTCTATGAGGAATGTCATTGCAATTTTAATTGGAATTGGATTAAATCTGTATACCACGTTTGGAAGTAGGGCCATTTTTACAATAATAATTCTGCCTATCCAAGAACAAGGGAGATATTTCCATCTTCTAAGATCTTCTTAAATTCATCACTTATGTATAAAAATACATTTGATTTATGAGTATTGCTTTTATATCCTGCTACTTTTCTGAATTTGTTTATTAGTTCTGGAAGTTTTCTGGTAGAATTTTTTGGCTCTTTGAAATATAGAATCATGTCATCAGCAAATAGTGATAGTTTGAGTTCTTCTTTTCCTATTTGTATCCTTTTAGTTTCTTTTGTCTGTCTGGTTACTCTGGCTAGAGTTTCAAGGACAATGTTTAATAGAAGTGGTGAAACTGTCTTGTTACAGTTTTTAGAGGGAATGCTTTCAATTTTTATCCATTTAGAATGATGCTGTCCTTGGACTTAGCATAGACAGCCTTTACAATGTTGAGGTATGTTCCTACTATCCCTATTTTTTCTAGTGTTTTGAACATGAAGAGGTGCTTTATTTTGTCAAATGCTTATTCTGCATCTATTGAGATAATCATATGATTCTTGTTTTTAAGTCTATTGATGTGATGGATTATGTTTATTGATTTCCATATGTATAACCAACTTTGCATCCCTAGGATGAACCCCACTTGATCACGGTGCACTATCTTTTGAAGATGGTTTTGTATTTGAGTTGCCAGAATTTTATTGAGATTTTTTGTGTCTCTGTTCATCAGGATAATTGGTCCAAAGTTTTCTTTCCTTGATGTGTCTTTGTCTGGTTTTGGTATCAGGGCGATACTAGCCTTATAGAATGAGTTTGGAAGGGTTCCTTCCTTTTCTATTTCATGGAATAATTTGAAAAGTATTGGTGTTACTTCTTCTTTGAAGGTCTTGTAGAACTCAACTGAGAATCCATCTGGTCCTGGGCTTTTCTTATTTGGTAGACTTTTTATGGCATCTTCTATTTCATTGCTTGAAATTGATCTGTTTAAATTGTGTATGTCCTCCTGCTTCAGTTTGGTTAGATTGTATGTCTAGAAGTTTGTCGATGACTTTGAGATTTTCTATTGTATTTGAATGTCAATTTTCAAAATAGTTTTGAATTATCATCTGTATTTCAGTAGTGTCTGTTGTGATATTTATTTTTTCATCATGACTTTTAGTAATTTGAGTTTTTTTTCTCTTTCTCTTTGTTACTGTACCTAAGGGTTTATCAATTTTATTTATTTTTTCAAAGAACCAACTTTCTGTTTTGTCAATTTTTTTGTTTCCTTTGTTTCAATTTCATTGATTTCAGCTCTGATTTTAATTATTTCCTGTCTTCTGCTGCTGTTGGTGTTGATTTGTTCTTCTTTCTCTAGGCTTTTGAGATGTAATGTTAGATCATTTGTTTGTTGACTTTTTGTTTTTTTAATGTATGGACTATGAACTCAATGCAATGAAATTTCCTCTTAGTATTGACTTCATAGTGTCCCAGAGATTTTGGTGTGTTGTATTGGTGTTCTCATTTACCTCTAAGCAACTTTTTTTATTTCCTCCCTGATATCTTTTATCCATTCATGCTTCAATAGCATGTTATTTATTCTCCAGGTGTTGGAGTAACTTTGATTTTTTTATTTTATCATTAATTTCTACTTTCATTCCATTATGATCTGATAGAATGCAGGGTAATATTTCTTTTTTATTTGATGAGAGTTGCTTTGTGGCATAACATATGGTCTATTTTAGAGAAGAATCCATGTACTGCTGAGAAGAAAGAGTGTTTGCTCAATGATGGATGAAATACTCTATATATGTCCATTAAGTCTAAGTCATTGATTGTATTATTTAATTCTATTCTTTCTTTATTTAGTTTTTGTTTGGAAGATATCCAGTGGTGAGAGAGGTGTATTAAAGTCACCCAGTATTATTGTGTTGTGGTCCATTTGATTCTTGAAATCGAGAAGGGTTTGTTTGATGTACATAGATGTTCCATTGTTTGGAGCATATATATTTATGATTGGTATGCCTTGTTGATGTTTGATTCCCTGAAGCAGTATGAAATGTCCTTCTTTATCCCTCTAACTTTGCTTTGAAGTTCACTTTCTCTGATATAAAAATGGAAATCCCTGCTTGTTTACATAAGCCATGTGCTTGATCTGTTTTTTCCCAACCTTTCACCTTTAGTCTGTGGATGTCTTTTCCTAAGAGGTGAGTCTCTTGAAGACAGCGTATTTTGGGGTCTGTTTTTAAAATCCAATCTGCCAGTCTATGTCTTTTGATTGATGAGTTTAGGTCATTAAAAATCAGAATTATTATTGAGATGTGATTTATATTCCTGGTCATTTTGGCTTACAACTTGACTTAGTTTCTCCTTTGATTGACCTTTCCTTTAGTGTAGTTCCTCCGTTTGCTGGTTTTCATTTTTTCTCCCCTCTTCATGGAATATTTTGCTGAGAATATTCTGTAGTACAGGCTTTCTAGTTGTGAATTCTTTTAACTTTTGTTTATTGTGGAAGGTTTTTATTTCATCTTTAAGTCTGAAGCTTAATTTTGGTGGATATAAAATTCTCATTCTGCATCCATTTTCTTTCAGAGCTAGATATATGTTATTCCAGGACCTCCTGGCATTGAGGGTCTGGGTTGAGATATCAACTGAAATCCAAATTTGTTTTCCCCTATATGATTTTTTTCTCTCAAAGCCTTTCAAATTCTATCCTTATTCTGTATATGAGCCATTTTCATTACAATGTGCCTTGGTGTGAGTCTGCTGTAATTTTGTACTTTTGGGGTCCTATAAGCCTCTTGAAGTTGATTTTCCATTTCATTCTTCAGATTTGGGAAGTTTTTTGATATTATGTCATTAAAAAGATTGTGCATTTCTTTGGATTGTATCTCTACACCTTCATCTATTCCAATAATTCTTAAATTTGGTCTTTTCATGTTATCCCATATTTCTTGGAAGTTCTGTTCATGGTTTCTTACCATCTTCTCTGTGCAGTTGAGTTTATTTTCAAGAGTATAAATTTTGTGTTCATTGTCTAAGGTTTTGTCTTCTAGGTGATTGTCTGTTGGTGATACTTTCCACTGAATTTTTAATTTGGTTTATTGTTTCCTTCATTTCAAGGATTTCTGCTTGATTCTTTTTTATAATCTTTGCCTGTTTATTGAATGATCTTTCACTTCCTGTATTTTCTCTCTGATACCTTCCCTTATTTAGAAGATCAATCTAACTATATTTTTAAAATTCTCTTCTGACATTTCTTCTACTGTGTTGTCTCTTCTATTGTTGGAACATCTTGGTTTGTTTGAGGCACTTTGTTCCCTTGTTTGTTCATGTTTTATGTGTCTTCTCATCTAGTCATATGGAGCTGAAGCAGTACAGATTCTACCTGTAGTTTTATAATATCTCTGAAGGTATCCAGTTTCTCACCTTTAAGGGGGAGACCAATATGAGCAGTACCCAATGCAAACAATATTCCACCATAAGCCAAATGGCTCCTATCAAGGTGTTAACAGTTTTGTCACAATAAACAGAAATGAAGTGTTCAATTATTGTCTGCAATATAAACAGTAAATATGCTAAAAGTTTTTACCAGTTCAAACAATGAACAATGAGAGAACAGAAGTAGTGCAAGATGTGATGTTTATGAGAGAGGAGAGAAGATAGAGGTAAAATTTATGGTAAGAGTGAGAGAGGTATTAATACAGATTGGCTGTTAGTATGAGAGAATTGGGAAAGAGAATCCAGGGAGACAGGTAGGTGAGAGAAAACAATATATATCAATTCTTTAAAAAGTAAAAATATAAGAATACACAACAAAACTGTAATATACTATTCAGATATCCCACTCCTCAATACATTGATGCATGAAAAATGTTTGGATTTAAAGATGGTAGAAGAGTGAGAAGAGAGGGCAAAAAAGAAAGAAAAATCTCAATGGAAAATTGAATGATTGCTTCCATTGGCTTTCACATTTTTTTCTCAGCTTCCCTTCTCTGCTGATAGGTGGGGTTGTCTGAAATTTGATGTTAGCACCAGTTCAGTGGGTGCCAGACCAGCTGGATGGGTGAGCCAGTAGGAAGATGCCCTCACACCCTCTTCCAGTCTTCCCACCCATTGTAGCCAGACCCCTCCATCCCTGTGCACTTCAGGACTCACTGAGCTGGAGAGAGCTCAGTTTTCTCCAATTTCTTCAACCTGTGCTTCCCCCAGGGTACTGCCCCTAGCCTCTGACTTTCCACACTTGCCAGACCCAGACTAGCCCATGCAAACCCAGCTGCAATCTGATGCACCTGGGCTTCAGCTTCCCCAGGCTCTGCCTTGCCGCAGTCCAAAATTTCAATGCCCTTTCAACTTGTAGAGAGACCACCAGAGATGCAGTCACACAAAGGAGTGACTCTGCAAAGATGGCAACCACTACCATACCAAGTAGAAAGATCTCAGCTGCAACCAGACCTGCAGGTACCACAATATATCTCTGGGCCCTGGCCTGTGTCCCCAGTCCAAAGTGGTTACACCCTGAGATGGTGGTGGTGGTGGTGGCAATCCTGCAGGCCCTGGCTGGTTTCCCAAGTTGGCTGCAGCTGCATGTAACTAAACCTGTAGGTACTGTGAGAATGGACTTTCAGGCAACAGGAGGCAGCAGGTGATCTTCTGGTGATCTGTACACCATCTGCAGACTGACAGCAGATGATCACGGGGTGGATGTAGAGTGGTGGGTGATGGGTGGTTGACAGGCAGGCCATAGGCAGCAAGAAGTGGACAAATGGCAGATGATAAGCTGTGGTCATTGAGTGATCTGCACTCAAAAGGCAGGTGATATGCTGACAGACAGCAGGTGATTGTAGCAGATGAATGGGGAGTAAACAGAAGAATATCAGTGGGCAGCAAGAACTGCCTCACAGAGAAACTGTATTTCCTCTGCTTGAATCCCAAGCCATGGAGGGTCAAGGAAGGTAGCTTCCCTCTAGATAGCCATCTTGGATCTCCCTGAGAATTAGAGTTTTGATTAGTTTATTTTGAGTTTGTTTTATATTATCTTCTTCACTATTTTGTTCCTCTTGTTTCCCTTTCTCCCTTTTCTTTTCCTAACAGACATTTCCATTGTTCTTTTTTTACATGTCCTTTAATCTCCTAATTTTTCTAATCCCTTGGCATATTATCACATCCTACATCACTTTTGCATTTTCCACACTCCCTATTGAAATTGCAAATTATTTCGGCCCTCCTATCCCTTCATATTTCCTCTTAATTAAATCTATTATTAACATCTTTTAGTACTAATTAGTATTTATAATGCCAGACCCCATCACTAAGACTGTAGCAAGTAATACTATGGAAATCAAAGATAATACCTACTGTTTGATTTTATGTCAGAAATAATTCATAATTACTGTTCTCATTGATGGAAATTGCTTATTCTAATAATCCTGTTTATTGTGTCAATTAAGTTTGCAGTTGTTGTAGTAGGAATCAAGTACTTAGTTTAAGGTTATTTATTGTATACATGGTTCCTCCCATTTGTGAGGTGCTGGAAACCAACAGGGACTCTATAAGTTCATAGGGTAGAAACTCTGCTGCTCAGATCAGTTTGGATAGATGGGCAGACACACAAACATTATGAAAAAACAAGAGAACAAATCATTTCAAACAGCCCAGAATGCCCCAACAAGAGACTCCATTGACACTACAGTAGAGGAAATGTCAGAGAAGGAATTTAGAAAGTTCATAAATAAAGTGATATATGAGGTAAAAAATTATGTAAGAACTGAAATTAGAGAGAAAATACAAGAATTGAAAAACCTGTTCAATAAGGAGCTAGAGATTCTGAAGAAGAATCAGTCAGAAACCCTCAAAATGAAGGCATCAATAAACAAAATTAAAAATTCAATGGAAAGCATCACAAGCAAACCAGACCACTTGGCAGATAGAGTTTCAGAAAACAAAGTATATAATCTTGAAATTAATGTTAATCATGGAGAAAAGATATTAAAGGATGAACAGAGTATTCAAGATATATAGGACAACATTAAAAGGCAAAATCTAAGAGTTATAGGAATAGATGAAGGCTCTGAAGTACAAACAAAAGGAATGCATAATTTTTTCAATGTAATGATACTAGAACATTTCTCAAACCTTGAGAATAAAATAAAATGTCAAATGCAGGAATCATATAGGACTCAAAATATACAAAATTACAATAGACCCACTCCAAGGCACATTACTGTGAAAATGCCTAACATACAGAATAAGGATATAATTTTGAAAGTAGCCAGAGAAAAATAACTGGTCACATTTAGATGTAAATCAATCTGGTTCTTAGGCATTTTTTCAACACAGATCCTAAAAGCTAGGACATCTTGGAATAATATGTATCAAGCAGTGAAAGAAAATGAATGACAACCAAGGACACTATGCCCAGCAAAATTAAGCTTCAAAATTGAAGATGAAATAAAAACTTTTCACAATAAATGAAAGTTAAAAGAATTCACAACTAGAAAACCTGCACTACAAAACATATTCAATAAAATATTAAATGAAGAAGAAATGGAGAAAAAGAATAAAAAACAATAGAGGGAGAAACTACACTAGAAGAATAGTCAAGCAAAGGAAAATGTAATTCAACTTAAACAGTAGAAATAAAATAAAATGTTAGGAAATATAAATCATTTCTCAATAATAACACTAAATGTTAATGGATTAAATTCATCAATCAAAAGGCTTAGACTGGCAGATTAGATTAAAAAACAAGACTCAACAATATGCTCTATCCAAGAGATTTACCTCATAGGCAATGACATTCACAGACTGAAGGTAAAAGGATGGAAAATAACACATCACACACATGAATCTTACGAACAAGCAAAAGTTTCTATTCTCATATCAGATAAAGCTGACTTCAAGCCAAAGATAATCAGAAGGGACCAAGAAGTCACTTAATACTGCTTAAGGGAATCATAAAACAACTGGAAATGACAACCATAAGTATTTATATCCCAAACAATGTAGTATCAATGTACATCAAACAAACGCTTCCCAATATAAAGAATCAAATAGAACACAACACAATACTGGGTGGCTTTAACATACCTCTAAAAGAAAAATTAATCTAAAAAGTTACAGAACTAAAAACTAATAAATTAGACTTAACAGACTTACATAGAGTATTTCATCCATCAATGACTGAATGCTTTTTCTTCTCAGTAGTACATGAAACATTTTCTAAAACAGACTACATGTCAGGCCACAAAGCAACTCTCAGCAAATACAAAAAAGAAAAAAGAAAAGAAAAGAAAGAGGTAATATGCTGCATTCTATCAGATCATAGTGAAATGAAATTAGAAATCTATGATAAGATAAAAATAGAAACTAACACCTGGAGACTAAAAGTTTACTATTGAATAAATAATGGCTAACACAAGAAATCAGAAGTAAAATGAAAAATAGAAGCAAACAAGAATAGAGATACAATATATCAAAATCTCTGGGATTGTGTGATGTGGTTCTAAGAGAAAAGTTCATAACATTGAGCTCATTTATTAAAAGAATACAGCTTTTATCTGGGCACTGCTGCTGTGGACACCACTGCCATCCCCCAGAGATTTTCTCTCAAGGTACAACTGCACCTGATGCTACTGCCCCAGGTACCCAGGGGCCTTTTCTCTGGGCATGGCTGCAGTCTACACTGATGCCGCTGCTTCCACTTCTGCTGTTGTCAACACCACTGCTGCCAAAGCCACTGCCACCCCCCAGAGGTCACCTGCAGGTCTTCTCTCTGGGTACCACTGGAGCAGCAGCCAGCAGCCCACCTCCACCCCCACCACTGCCACTGCTGCTGCTAACACCCCCACCTGCTCCCAATGTCACTAATGACTACAGCTTCTGCTGACCTCCTGCCTCCTGTGACTGACAAATGCCAGTACCACTTCCACCACCTCCTAGAGGTTCACTGCAAAGGAAACTCCAGGTTTGGTTGCACACAGCTGCATCCATCTCAAGACACCAGCCACAGTCTAGGAGTTGGGAGTGCCAGGGGGTTTCTGCCACCACCATCTTGGGACACAGCTGCCCCTTTCTGGGGATCCAGCCAGGACCTGGAGGTTCAGTGTCGGGGTGCCTACTGGTTTGGCTGCACCTGGTATCTTCCTACTGGGAGTACTGGTGGATGCCATCTAGTACCTATTTCTCAGGATTGCTCATCCCTGGTGGTCTCTATAAATTCTGGTGGCATTGAGATTTTGGGTCTGCAACATGGCTGAACCCAGAACATCTGCAGTCCAGATTGGTGGGATAGTGACTGGGTCTGCCAGGGCCTGTCTGGGCCAGGCAATCTTGTGAGAAGTCAGAGACAGGGCTGAGAAACTTGAACACCAACAGTTGTTCAATTTTCCACCAAGATTTATTTATTTTTATTTTTTTCTTCTCCAACATCTCTATCCACCATATTTGGAGCAAGGTATTTTTCATGCATCAGTTTGTTGAGGATGGTGATATATGCATGATGTTTTGAGTTCTGCTGTATATTCTTATATTTATAATTGTTTTCTCTTTATGTTTATTCTTTTTTTCACTTGTATATTTTCCTGGATTCCCTTTCTACCTTTTCTCCACCTAACAGTAATCTCTGTTGGTTCCTCTTCCACTCTTCTTGTGAAGTTTTACTGCTAGCTGCCTACTTTCTTCCTCAAGAACATCATGTCCTAAATTATTTCTGTTCACTCTTTGTCCACCATTTGAAATTGTATTTTAACGAATTTTCTGTTTAAATTGTAGACAGTGATTGAACCCATCATTTCTGTTTATACAAGAAAGCAGTAGATACCTATATACTGTTTACTCTGGGTGCTGTTGATATTAGTCTCCCTTTTAAAGGTGGGGTACTGAATTCTGCAGGGCCAATATAGGTCTTCAGGGTAGAATCTATACTGTCTCAGATTCAAAAAACTAGATGGGAAAACACACACAAGCAACATGAAAAAACAAGGAAAAATTGTCCCAAATAAACCAAGATGCCCAAATATGATAATCCACTGACAACACAGAAGAAATTTCCAAGAAGGAGTTCAGAATGTACATAGTTCAATTGATCTGCAAAGTAAAGAATGGGATAAAGAGTGAAATCAAATAGAAAATACAGGAAGTAAAAAATCACTTCAATAAAGATGTACAGATTATGAAAAAAATCAAGCAGAATTTTTTGGAAAGAAGGAATCAAAAACTAAATTATAAATTCAATGGAAAGCATCACCAACAGACTAGACCATTTTGAAGACAGACCTCAGGCAATGAAAACAAAATATTTAACATTGAAAATAAAGTTGACCCTGCAGAGAAGATGGTAAGAATCCATGAACAGAACTTCCAAAAATTATGGGATAACATGAAAAGACCAAATTTAAGATTTACTGGGATAGAAGAAAGAAAAGAGATAAAAACCAAAGAAATGCACAATCTTTTCAATGACATATCAGAAAATTTCCCAAACCTAAAGAATGAAATGCAAAATCAAATTCAGGAGGTTTACAAAACCCCAAATATACAAAACTATAGCAGATCCACATCAAGACACATTATAATGAAAGTGACTAAATTACAGAATAAGGATAAAATCTTTAAGGCCATGAGAGAAAAACAAAACAAAACAAATTATGTCCTGGATAAAACAAATTTGATTTCAACTGATTTCTCAACCCAGACCCTCAAAGCTAGGAGGTCATAGAACAACATATTTCAAGCTCTGAAAGAAAATGGATGTCAACCAAGAATTTTATATCCAGCAAAATTAAGTTTCAGATTCAAAGATGAAATAAAAACCTTCCATGATAAAAAAAAAAAGTTAAAAGAATTTATGATTAGAAAGTCTGCACTAAAGAACATTCTCAACTAAATGTTCCATGAGGATGAAGTGAAAAAAAAAGTGAAAACCAGCAAAGGAAGGAGCTACACTAAATAAATAGTCAAAAGAGATACTAAATCAAACTAAAAGACAGAAATATACCAAAATGACCAGGAATACAAGCCATAACTCAGTAATAGCCTTGAATATTAATGGACTAAACTCATCAATTAAAAGACATAAACTTTCAGATTGGATTTAAAAAAAAAAAAAAAGAAGACCCAGGGCTGGGGATATAGCTCAGTTGGTAGAGTGTTTGCCTTGCAAGCACAAGGCCCTGGGTTTAATCTCCAGCACTGCAAAAAAAAAAAAAAAAAAAAAAAAAAAAAAAAAAAAAGGAAAAGAAGACCCAACAATATACTGTCTCCAAGAGACTTACCTCATAGGCAAATACATCCACAGACCAAAGGTGAAAGGATGAGAAAAAATATATCACTCAAATGGATTGTTTGTAAACAAGCAGGAGTTTCTATCCTACCAGCAATATATGAGTGTACATTTTTCCTCACATCCTCATCAACACTTACTGTTGCTTGTATTCTTGATAATTGCCATTCTTATTGGACTGAGATGAAATCTTAGAGGAGGTTTGATTTGCATTTCTCTAATTGCTAGAGATGTTGAAGGATAGTAGGGTGACACAGACATTATTCTTCATGCACATATATAAACTGCATGACTGATGTGATCCTGCAATATGTATAATCAGAAAAATAAGAGATTACTCTCCATTTATGTATAATCTATCAAAATGTGTAAATGCATTCTACTGTATTGTAAAACTAATTAGAACAAATAAAATAAAAAAATTTTTGAAAGGCCAGAGTACAAAAAAATGCTGTACACATTCAATACAATTCTAATCAAGCTTCCAATGAAGTTCTTCATAGAAATAGAAAAAGGTGTAATGAAATTCATGTGGAAAAACCAGACACCCAGAATAGCCAAAACAATATTTGGTGAGAAATGTGAGCAGGAGGCATCAAAATACCAGACCTCAAATTATACAATTGAGCTATAATAACAAAAACAGCATGGTACTGGCCCCCAAATAGGACTGAAGACCAATGAAATAGAATAGAAGACGTGGTATCAACCCCACACAAATATAGTAATTGCATACTTGATAAAGGGGCCAAAAACATACATTGGAGAAAGACAGCCTCTTCAACAAATGGTACTGGGAAAACTAGAAATCCATATGTAGTATAATGAAACTTTTTTGATTAAGAAAGAAACATTTTTTTCACATCTTATACAAACTATATTTTAAGGTAACCACATACTTGATGCACAGCATCTATAACAGCAATCATTATAAGTTGTCAAAATCATTGGGTGGATGTCAATGGGGACATTTATAATGGACATTTACAATGAATTCAATGTCATCAGTCAAGTTACAGAAGAAAACAATATGGCATAAACTCATAAGCTACTTGAGGATGGTAGCTTAATAAAAAAAGACTGCTTACCAAGGCATGAGCATAATTAAGGAAACCAATAAGGAATGACAAAGTATACTAGGATTCATATGAGCAGGATTCCATTAACCTTTTGCCTAAAGGTAGTAAGCGGAGAGACAAGTTACTGAAACCTAGAGAAAGAGAGCGCTATAGCTGAAAGAGAAGGTCACCCACTGAGAGCTGTGGGAATCCATAGAGAAATATAACCACTGCCAACCCAGATTGGAAGATACTAAGGGAATAAATCTGGTGACTTTACCCTCTTCCCAAGTAGAATGAACTTTAATCCCTATCTCTCATACTGCACAAAACTCAAAGTGGATCAAAAACCTAGGAATTGAACCATAAACCCTGTACTTACAAGAAGAAAATGTAGGCCCAACATTTCAATATGTCAGTGCAAGTATTGACTTCCTGAAAAATACTCCTAAAGCACAAGAAGTAAAAGAAAAAAATCAATAAATGGGATGGAATCAAATTTAAAAAGCTTCCTCACAGCAAAGGACACAATCAAAAGCATGAAGAGAGAACCTACAGAATGGGAAAAAAATCTTTCCCAAGTACTCTTCAGATAGGGCATAATCTCCAGAATACATAAAGAACTTAAAAAGCAACACCAGAGAGTCACTGGTCAGGCTCCGGCACCAGCCAGCAAGCCATTCTGCAGCTTCCCTGGCAGAGAGAGGCCATCTTCAGCTGCCTGAGCCCTCGGAGCTAAGCTCAGGCCTTCCAACGGGGACACAGCGCTGCGGCTCTGGGTGAGATCTGGCCGGGAGTGGAGCTGGTTGCCAGCTCCAGAGGGGAGTTTGGGCCCTTCGGCGCCATTCTGCAGCTTCCCTGGCAGAGAGAGACCATCTTCAGCTGCCTGAGCCCTCGGAGCTGACCTCAGGCCTTCCAGCGGGGCCACAGTGCAGCATCTTCTGGTTGCCTCTGCCCAGAAGCATTGATCATTCCCAACCTGGAGGTAGTGAGACAGCAGCTATCTTGGGTCAACACTTGATCAAGAACCTCTCAAACATCTGATGAGTTACTGGAAATCTGCAGGGACACCCTAAGTCTCTACAGGGAAATTACAATCCCTCTTATTTGAACTACTAGAGGGGAAGATACATGAACAGCATGAGAAAACATGGGAAGAAAGTGTTCCAAACAAACCTAGATGATACATCAAGAGAACCCAAAGACAGCATGGTAGAAGGAATGACAGAAAGGGAGTTCAGAATGTTCATAATTAAAATGATCCAAGAAGAGAATGATGTGACGAGAGAGCAGATTCAGGCTATTAGTAATCAGCTAAGAGAGCAATTGCAGGAAGCAAAAAAATCATTTCAATAAAGAGAAGTTCTGAGAAAAAAACAAAC
>JAJEJO010053148.1:216291-246888 GCA_020662805.1 Glaucomys volans | reverse complement strand
GGGGGGGGGGGGGGGGGGGGGGGGGGGGGGGGGGTAAAAATAGTAACAGAAAGTGTGACAGATACCATTGCCCTGTGTACATGCATGAACGCACAGATGGTGTGACTCTACTTTGTGTACAACCATTGAAACAATAGCTGTACTCCATTTGTGTTCAATGAATCAATAAGTAAATAAAAAAAGAATACAAATAATAATAAATGCTGGAGAAGGCATGGAGAAAAAGGAACACTTTTACACTGTTGGTGGGATGTTAATTAGTGCAACCACTATGGGAATCAGTATAATTTCCTTAAAATACTAGGCATGAAACCATCATATGACCTAGCTCTACCACTTCTCAGAATTTATCCCCCCAAATTTAAGTCATTTTACTACAGTGATATATGCATACCCAAGTTTATACCACAATAGCCAAACTATGGAACCAACCTAAGTGTCCATAAATGGATGAATGAACAAAGAAAATGTGGTATATGTACACAATGGAGTTTTTTCAGTCATAAAGAAAAATTAAATTATGTCATTTGCAGGAAAATGGATGGATGGAACATTATCAGCCTGTTGGGGTGGAGGCTCATACCCAGGAAACAGATTTAGAATCTTGGCAAGTAGAAGAAGATGCTCAGGTCACAGTCCACTCTACTGGGTCCATGTTCACCAATGGGCAATCAGAAGTCTCTATGCTCACAGGGAACCCATCCCCTATATCTGAACTCTACACAGGAATTCCTGATAAGTGGACCTTGACCACTGAGTGCTACAGGCTTCTAGGTGGCCACAAGCCCCTCCGGTCTCCCAGGGTCAATGTATCTCTTACCTGTGGAATATCCTGCCAACTTCATTCATGAGGGTGGAGGCTCAGATCCAGAGAACAGATATGGGGTCCTGGCAGGTGGAAGAAGATGCAAGATGCAGTTGGGTTAGTAAACATGCTTTATTCAGAGGTGGCAGTAGCATTTAGCCAGGCCCTATCTCCAGATTCAGCCCCCTGCCAGTTCCATGCAGCCCCCTAGATCTTTTCCATAGGCCTTTTTTTTATATGCAGGCCAGACAAAGAAGGCACATGGCCAACAAGTTATATCAGAGAGTGCATGTTCATAAGCCACTGTTTATGACCTTGAGTAAATATGCTGAATCAGAGTGTTTATGACCTTGATGACACACTAAAATTATAGCCCACTGGAAGTCTTGATGAGGGAGCCCAACTATAACCATTGTGGGCCTTCCCTACACAGTCCCAGGGATATTTTTAGAGTAACAGAAAATGGATGAAGACAAGGGGGATTTGGACTTACACCTTGAAGTAAAGTAATTTTGGGACATTCTTCACTGGCCTTAGCTGAGGTTTGGCTGGAGTAAAGCCATTATTGTCTATTGAAGATATAGGTAATTCACTAAATCCCTCTCTCCATTCAAATTTCTCTATGAACCCTATATCGGCTTACTTAATAGTCAAGATTAGGTAATTTTATGACACCAACAAAATGAAAATTCCCAAAAAGAAAATAAAAGAATAATTTAGTTTCAATACATTGTTTTGTTATTAGAATTTTGTAGCTTAAAAAACTATAAATAAGCCAATACAATTTCAAAAAACACATGCTTACTGTTTTTAGCTTATAGGAAATTTGAGGGTATCAGAAGTAATATAGTTGTCTTGGTTTGTTTTCTGTTGCTATAACAAAATGCCCAACAATGGGCAATTCATAAGGAAAGAAGTTTATTTTGGCTCGTGGTTCTGGAGTCTGGAAAGTTGAAGATCGCACAGCAGCATCTGGCACAAGCCACATGCTACCTCAACTCCCTGTGGAAGGTGGAAGTGCACTGGGTGCATTGAAATTAGAAAGAGCATGAGGAGCAGCCTTGCTTTGTAACAACCTGATCTCAAAGCAACAAATCTGGTGAGAATGGGAACTCACTCCTACCAGCCGGCATTAAGACATTCATGATGGCTCCACTCCCCATCACCTCAACACTCCCACCTACCTCCAATGTCCCCATCTCTAGGAGTCACTCCAGCACTGAAGAATTAAGATTCTGCCACATGCACTTCAGGGACTCACTCAGACCATAGCAATTATTAAAAACCTCAGCATGACTGATCACTAGATACTAGATTCTGCTCCCCAGGGTGGTCTAAATAAAGTCAGATCTGGCTGAAGGCTGCTCAGGTGATGTTCCTGCAGAAAGAGGGAGAGAGCAGAGGAGCAGGGAGGAGGGGATGGGTACAACAGATAGACAGAATTAAAGAGAGTCACATGGTTACTCAGATATGGGAGATGGAGCCTCAACCAAGTTTTGTCCCCTGCTGCCCCTCCTCCAGTCTGGGCTTACTTGGGCACAAATCCTGGAGATGGGGGAGGACCTGCAGTCAAGTTTCATGCCTGGGACCTTGAATGTCATGACTCCATGATTCTGAGAGTCCTGGGACTCCAGGCAGCAGTGCTGGAAGCAGGGATAGAAGATGCAGTTGGGGGCAGAGAGCCAGGTCACATTCAGGGGCAGGATGCTGTCATTTTCACAGCATTGCTCCAGGGGGGTTGTAGATCTGGTCCCCACACCTGGGTGCTGGCTGGCACAGCCATGGGCCAGTATCTGGAAGATTCAGAGCTGAGTGGGCTTCAAGGGCCAGCATAGAACATGCCCTCCCAACATCAGAGGCATCTCCTCCTCACCATACCGTTTCTCACCTGTGACTTCTTTAGAGTCTGTTGAGGCCAGGAGTTCAACAAGGAAGACAGCAGCTGAGAAAGGGAATGAGAATGAGAATACTGGGAAAGGAGCAGTCTGAGCACCATTGTGGAGTGCAGGGTGATGTCTCTGAGATTTGATTGCTGTTCACCACTCAGAGTTGACTTTGAGATGGACTGTGGGGGCAGATTCTGGGGTCTAGGTGGCTGGTGAGAAAATGCAGGGAGAGATCTGGGAAGAGTGAAGCTTCTGAAATTTGCAGGTGGACAGAGAGGGTACAGTGCAGACAGGGGAGACAGCAGGTGATTACCAGGTGGGAAGCTGAGACTGAATACAGAAGGGAGAACTGAGTTTGAGGTTCAGAGGAACAAAGGGGTGAGATAACGCTTAGTCTCAACTTGGGGCTGGAGTCTCCTTACCAAAGATTCTGAGCAGCATGGTTCTTGTTAGGCTGCAGAGCAGAAGGAGGCAGAGCAGCAGCACAACTGACTGGAACCTTGATGGTGTGGCTTATAAAGGAATCAAAGAAATACCTAGGGAGGAATGTGAAGAGGGGCCCTCCCATCTTGCATTGCAACAGAGGCAGTGCTATTGCTGGAAAGGGTTGGGCACAAAAGATCTGTATGTAGGAAAAATCCACAGATGAAACCACATATCTGTTTTCAAATTGACCTCCACATGCTACCCTGGAAACGTTTCCAAAATTGTGACTCTACCAGTGCCTCTTTTTCAATGCTGCTGGGGTCAACCCTAGGTGGAAGAGATTCTCTGACTCTCTCACTGTGTGCAATCCACCCACCAACCACTGGGTGTTTCCAGGCTTCCCATTCTCCTCACCCTGGATGTTCAAAGCATCTCAGTCCCATATCTCAGTCCATTTCCCTGTCCAAACTTTGTAGAATTCTTCAGGTATTTGGGGGGAAATTATGAAGTTTCAGTATGGACTGGAGGAAGAGCAGAGGCTAGGGGGAAGATAAAAGGAATAGAAAGTCATAGGACAGAGCTCTGGGATTCACAGAGCAGAGGTAAGGCAGCACTTTCATGTGTTTAGCCCCATCCATGTTTCTTACATTATTTTGTTGTCACCATCACTATTACCTGTGTGATGAGCTATCCCCAGAATATTCTGACAGTGCACCCCTCCCCACCTGATTTCCACGGGCTCCCTCTGAGTCATAGTGAAAAGGCTGGGGGGTTGGAGGAGGGATCATGCAGAAACATTAGAGTTTCAGAAGTGCTTTGGAACATCAGAGAGACCCCTGTTCCTCCTCCCCCTCCTTAAACTGGATGTGCAGTACTTATCTGCCACACACATACAGTCTCACCCTCCTCTCTGAAGGATATGAGAAAATAGGCCCCAGGGAAACTTACCTGTGCCTGCCCTGACATTTGTGCCATGCCTGTGATAAATTGGAACTTTTGTCAATTAGGAGCCCAGGCTGGAAGGAAGGAAGGGAAGGAAAGCGGGAGAGCATTGAAGGAAGTCACACCTTGTCCCCACTTATAGCTGAACCAAAACAGTACAAAAGACCCCAAGGAACTTCCTTTATCTATTGCTCTGGTACCTGTCCTCCTGCTCTACCCTAAATGAGCCCATCACCAAAATTCCTCCCAAGACCTGGCCCTGCTAAACCTATAAAGCCCAGACTCTTGTTGCAGCCCACCAAAATTTTCCCCTTGAAAATTGCTCCTCTGTTGCTTGACAAAGCAAAGATCTGCTGAGTTCTGCCTCCATTTCTTTTCCTTTTTATATTCTCTTTCATGTGCTTTCACTCTCCTCCTCCTGTAGATGTGTCTGTGTGGGTGTCAGGGTGTCAGGTTCTCACCATGCCTTCTCCTGGCCCCTGTGCCCTAATAGGAGTGCTGCTTGTAAAGACCAACCTTGTCCCACCGCTACACACTCATTTATACAAAACAGATCTGGGAAAACAGATTGTTATACTTCCCAAAAAGATTCTCCAGTGCCATCAGGAGAGAGTCAGCCCCACCCTAATTTCCCTCCCTATAGCCCAATCCTAATCCCTCCTGTGCCTTATAGCCCCACCCTAATCCCTTCCCATGCCCTATAAAAGTTGGGAGCAGAAGAACTACCACACAATTTCTCGGCACCCTGCTTTTAGGAATAAGGGCAATTGTCGCTGGCCAGCTAAAATAAAGGCTTCTTTTGGCTTTAGGTGATCAGCTTGGATGATTTTATTTTCTTTGGGTTCAACATTTGGAGGCCCCAGTGAGATCTGATTTCTCCAAGCCCTCACGCCTAAATTGGCCTCCTGTGATGGTTGCCTGGGAGCCCCCACCCTGAGTAGAGGGGAGCTCCTGAGACACGTGCCTCAACCTCACTCTTGGGGGGAACCCAGTCCATCTTCAGGATGCCCTTCTGGATGAAGCCACCTGGTATCCTGTATTGGTGAGTCGATTTCTGTATCTGGGGGACATGGTTAGGCTGGACACAGCACCTTACACCAGTCCCAGGTCAGGGTGAGACATCACTCCTGGCTCCTGGTAGGCCTCCTCCCTGAGGTCTAGTCTGGTGAACCCTCTCATGGGTTCAATCTGGTGGGCCCCCCATGGGGTTCAGTCTGGTGCGCCCCTCTTGGGCCCAGTCTCGTAGGCCTCATGGGGCCTAATCTGGTCGGCCAATGTCTGTCTGTATTTGCATTGTTAGTTTGGTCTGTGCTGCATGGATGGCTGACACATAGCCACCACCTGGGGCCAGTCTGCTCGGCCTCCGTGTGGGCCCCACTCCAATAGGCCTCCCCGTGGGGCCTACTTCGGTCACTGTCTCTCTGTCTGTATTTGTCTTGTTAGTCTGATTCATGGCCATTTGTGTTTTCTATGTTGTGGCTTTGCTTTCTATGTAGCATCTTTCTCCAGGACAGTCTGCTATGGGACAGAATCAGTCAACCATGTGCCCCACTGTTCTAACTTGTTTTTTAGATACTTTTCAGATCTCCTAAGAACGTGCTGCTGACTATGGAGCTTTTGTTAATGGATGTAACTTAAGAAAGTTTTGTAAATCAAAATGGTCCACTTTCAAGGTTGATTGGTGCCTTCAGGGCATTGGGCAGCCAAACCATCAGGAACGGGTGCCTTACATTCAAATTTGGATTATGGCTTAAGCATTGCCTTTCAGCTAGTTTGGGAACTAGGAGAGGCTGCACCGGTTTGATGGCAAAGGCCAGATCAGACTTAAATGCAGCTCATGCTGATACCAATCCCTCAAGACATAGGAAACTCTGCCAAAAGCCAGGGGCTGAGGGAGGGAGAAAATGGCTGAGGGCACCCACACTCTCGTCCTCCTGAGGGGGAGGAGAAACCAGGTCCAAACCCCCACCAGTGTTACAGCACCCCCACAGCGAATTGTTTTGCAATATGTAAATGACATGTGCCTCCACCCAAGAGGAATAACAAAAGCCCTTTACAGAGCCCTTAAGCATGCAAACCCTGTCCTGATAATGGTTAAAGTACCTGAGATATCAGATTTTTGCTGGAACCAAATCTCAAGTAGAACTTATATTGAAATGACAATAGAGGAAGCAAAAAGCCCAGTAGGAGACCAATTTCCAACCCAAGGGGGGAAAAAAAAAACAAAGAGTGTTTTATTTGAGAATAACTAATGGCTGGCCAAGTACTTGTTGAGCTCATAACTTTTGGTCAGTCCCTATTTTTACTCAACTTAGATTTTTGAACATCTTTTTACATTGCAATGGAGATAAAAACCTACAAGGCCTTTGTTTAAGTGTATATTGTGTCCAAAATTCATGTACATGATATTAGAGATTAACATATCACTAAAAGAAAAAAATGGATCTAGGCATATTTGATTCACGTGATTAAAAAGGTTCAATTTAAATTCAGTAAATAAATGAAGGAAAAATATATCTAACCTCACAAATCTCTAGGTGGTCAATTAAAAAATGTTGATGTCTATAAAATGTGTAATATCAATTGTTTTTTTAGGACTTTTCCACAGGAAAGAGATGGAAAATACTATTCAAAATACTTATCTGATCTTGGTTATTACAGTAAAATAAGTAAATTAGAGTTATTATATTACACCGTAAATTCCATGGTGTGACATGCTTTAGCATTATTGATGCTTTCATGGATTGGTAAATAAAGGGATTTGGAATTGTTTTGTATCATCCATGAGAGCAAGGTTACTAAGAGTGAAATCCTAATAATTTATCTAAATTCAGAAATATCATAGGAGTTCTTTTAGAATACAAACAAGGAAGGAGTCAACAGATGGGAAAGGGAAAGTGGAAAGTTCTAGGTATGAAAATATATCCAGTAAAAGGAAAAGGAAAATATTTCTGGGTAAGAAAATCTGTGTGTAGGTAAAGGGCAAATTCCAACAAGTTTTTTGTGCAACTAAGTAGTTATGTTATGTGAGACCATCAATTAGAAATTGTTTAAAGATTTCCCCTAAGGTCAAATGTTAATGGGCTAATATAAAACAAAGTGTAATCAATATGTTAAAATGACAAGGATTTCTTTAAACTTTATTCTTTGTTGCTGTTAAATAACTGGTAGGATATTATGCTATGTTGCTAGAGCTTAAGGTTTTTTCTTGAAAAACTAGGTTTGGTTGCTCTTTGTATATCCATGTGTCCATGCCTTCTGGGTATGCAGGAGGTCTTTAGAGCAGGGAATTTGTCGGGCTGCTATTCTCCAGGTTAGACTTGTCTGTGTTCATAGTTTCAGGCTTGTGGGAATGGCAAATTTTGTTGGGGACTCATTTTTATCATTTAGTATTCTGTAACAAAACCTGCTATCAATAGGGTATATGTAAATTTGTTACTTTTTAAATGCAAATTTATTTAAAGTTAGTGAGAGCCTGATTTATTTAAAGGTTAATATCATGAATCATAAAATATTTGGTCATTTTGCCCCACAAAAGGAAAGTTAAAAGCTCTCAGCCTTTCCTTGATTTGTTTTAAATGCAATATATTGTGTTAACAACTATTCACATAGATTCAGGAAACAATACATGTAAACTGTGTAAAATGATTTCCTAAGAGGAGGCAAAAATAACTACAAACCCGGAACACTCTGCCTAAGATTGTAAAAGGCCTTACCTGAAATAAGGGTCTGCCTCCCACCCCGCTACAAGTCATAATGTTTCCAAAATAAGTCAGCTTTCAGCTCATTTAAAGTTATATTCAAAAGATTGTTTTTTGTTGTAGAATTACTGTGATATCAAACAGGAAATATAATATATAACTCAGGCAGGATTTAGGATGATTATTACACAAATAAGATTGTTAATTCTATTTTGTATTTTTCCTTCTGAGCTCTGCAGCTGATACCTAATTAATGTTTTGAAGAAGAATACTAGGCCATCACCTAAGAAATAGGTGAGATAGTAACTGGTGAATCTGGCTTGCTGGATGTTTAAGATCAAACTCAAGGATTGAGATTAAAACAAAGGGGCCAAGAAAACCAGTTTTGGTTCTTGCACTCAGAGTCAGCCTGCATCCAGGGAATGAGAGAGATTCTCTAACTTTGCAATTCTGGGTCAGCACTGCTGTCTTTGCTGCTGCCAGAACTCAGAGTTTTCGTCCATGCAGACAGTGGGCAACATGGCCTGGTTTCTGTGTTGCACAGAAGGCAATGCTCTGTCCAGAGAAGAGGAAACACCGACTGCCATCAGCCTCCAGGTTGTGGGAACTGCCACAGCCAGAGCAAAAAAAGACACTGTGGCCCAGATGCCACTGCCACCAGAGCTCAGAGCCATCCAGGACAGAACCCAATCTGAGTGGATGCTTCTTAATAACCCATGCATTCCAGTCTTGTCCCCCAGAGTTGGAGATGCTGCGAAGATTGCTGAGAACAAGAAGGTGCAATAGTGGACCAGACAGGCTTGGCTCCTGCCCTCCTGGGGCTGATGGGACTGAGCAAGAGCCAGCCTCCCTTTGACATGAATGGAAGCAAAGAGCTGTCAGCTGTCCACAAGGCAGAAGCCCCTGCCTTGAAGCTGCTGGAATCCAAGAGGAGCCCTGCTGCCCACCCCAGAATGCAGAGGCTGCTGGAATGAAGGAGCTGCTAAAATGCAGGAACTGCCACTACCCAAGCACAGGACTCTCAAATTCCCCATGAGTGACCCCTGTGAGAACTCAGCTGACTCTTAAGAAACAGGAAAAGGTCAGTTTGACCAACTTGATCTTAAACACCTAGCAAAACAGTTAAAACCAAACATAAACCATGGACATTTAAAAGAAACAATAGTTTAATGTAACTTAAGATGTACTTGTGTTAGTCCCTAGAATAGGACTGGAGGCTACAAAAGAGAGATTCTTAGGCAAATGTACCTGATAATTCAAGTTCCCAAATACAGGCTTCAACCTCTCCAGCCTTTGATAGGCCTTGTTATGGGAACAACTTCTCAGTTCTTCCTCCCAGTGAGAGATTGACTTCTACCATGTCATAATTTTCTGTATTAATCTCATTTTGGTACTTATGTCATTCTGTTTCTCTCTCATAGAAGCACCCACCCCAGATGACTTTACAACCTGCTCCTCCCAAGCAGACTTCTGCTCCTCATTGACCAGATTTCTAAAAGGAACTTCAAACTGCTTCCCCAGACTCCACCCCCTTCCAGCTCAAAGCAGCAAGAGGGGTAGGTGCCCCTCTCCTTAGAAAGTTCCTAACTAAGGACAGGCAGTTAGTGTAAAATAAGAAATCTGGTCAAACTGAAGAATGGAACCCATCAGAGTCTGGGAAGTTGGAAACTGAAAAACCACTAGTTTCCTCAACAAGGATTTGTTAATGTGGATAAGACCAGTGGGGAATTTTATACTTCCCAAAAAGATTCTCCAGTGCCACCAGGAGAAAGTCAGCCCCACCCAAAAGCCCCTCCCCATAGCCCCGCCCTGTTCCTTTCCCACTACCTATAAAAGTTGGGAGCAGAAGAACTACCACACAATTTCCCAGCACCCCACTTTTAGGAGTAAGGGCAATTGTCGCTGGCCAGCTAAAATAAAGGCTTCTTTTGGCTTTACGTGATTGGCTTGGATGGTTTTATTTTCTTTGGGTACAGCAAGATCATTCTTTTTTTTTAAGCCATGTAATTGTTTTATTTTCACAATGGATTTTTTCTCAAACCTTTGTTATTAAATACTTATTTGTAAATGTGTATCCTACTAGATAACAACTAGCTCCCAAGCCACTAATACCCCCAATTCCCTTAAATTTCTGTAATACAATTTCATTTTCTCATTTTATCCAGGATAGGAAATCTACCTTCTTGTCAGCAGTTTTAAAAAAAGAGAACCTTAAAGTGATTTCCCACCAAGTCACCAAAAGAAAATCACCAATATCCAAAATTTTCAATGCATTAATCTTTTCTCTAAAGTGATATTTACAGGCAAAAATTCAAACTCTACATTGCCATCAATGTAATTATAAAAGAGCATGTAAAGCCCTAGGAAAAAGGAAGTATTTCATTACAAAATATTTGTAATTAAGAAAACATTGCTTGTCATTAAATTAAAAGAAGTAGCAGAAAAATAAATGTGCTTAAAGATGACCATTATCACATACACAAAGAAATATACACATAAGGAACAATGGGAAATACACTGGAGCTTCAAAACAATCCTGGTGGTACTTGCACAAGTCTGTCCAAAGCAAGGCTGTCTTCAGACTCCCTCTCAGTGTTTACTTATGAAAACATAAGAAGAGGCTTCTAGGGTAGAATTTCCCTGAGGCTGAACCCAGGATAGGTGCAGCTGCAGTGGGTTCTGAAGCAGGAGTAATCTCCGCCTACTGTAGGTAGCAAAACACTCCAAAAAATGCCTGAAAAAACTTTTTCCTGTTTCACGTAAGCAACACTGAGCTGCAGGCAGGGAGTTTCATACCCTGCAGCTGAGCCACAAGTGGCTGTGGTAGAAAGTCTCCTACCTTCCCCACTGGTCAGGTGGTAAGGAGAGACTTCCTTGTGACAACCTCCTGAAATGGATGAAAATGACAATCACTTTGCCCCTACATTTATCTACCAATTTAGCACAACTTCATACTTTGTATGAACTTGAAATCAGATTGGGTGAACGATGAAATGTAAAACTATAAATGTTCCAGAAGTAAATGTTGGAGAAAACATTTGTGGCCTGGAGACATGACATGTAAAATACAGTGCATAAAGGCAAATGTTGATCAATGGAACTTTGTCAAAACTTAAAACTTTGGGGGAAAAATATTTGCCCATCCCATATCTGACATGGAACTTGTATCTCAAGTATGTAAATATATGGAAAGAACATACCCAGCATATACAAGTATCTGAAAAGCTCTCAAAACTTAAGAAGAAGAGAAAAAACCAGTACAGGTGAGAGCAGCACTTTACCAAAGAGGATATACAGGTAGCAAATGAGCACTTGAAAAGTGTTCAGCAACATGAGCCTTTAGGGAACCCAAAATCAAGACCATAAGGAATGATCACCTCACATCCACTATAAAGGAGAATTGTTTTTAAAATACTGGTGGAAATATGAAATGGTACAGTGTTCTAGAAAACATGTTGATAGTTTCTTATAGAATTAAAGATGAACTTGCAACAAGATCTGGTGCTTATGTTCCTGGTCATTCATGTCAGAGATGCAAAAACTCATCTTCCCAGCTGAGTGCAGTGATGCACACCTGTAATCCAAATGTCTCAGGAAGCTGAGGCAGGAGGGGTGCAAGTTCAAAGCCAGTGTCAGCAACTTAGCAAGGCCCTGAGCATCTTAGTTAGACCCTGTCTCAAAATGAAAAATAAAAAGGGGTAGGGATGTGGCTTAGTGGTCAAGTAGGTCTGGTTTCAATCCCCAGTACCAAAACAAAGCAAAAACCCAAAACTTACATTTGCACAAAAAAGTACATGAATATTCACAGCAGTGTTATTTTTAGTACCTGGAAGTTGGAACAACTGCAGAAGCCCATCAATAGTTGAGTGAGCCCATGGATCTCAAAGGCAAACCCAATAAATGAAGATTAAAGGATCTCAAATCCTGATGACAAAAGCCATTCGCAGAAGATTATGTATGGTGTATTCCAGTTATAGAATATTCTTGGCGGGCCAAACTATGAAGATGGAGAACAGACTGTGTTTCCCAGGGTTAGGTGTGAGGGGAAGTAACCACAAGAGGGACATCATGGGCAATTCTGGGGGCTAGAGGAGCTGTCCTATGAAAGACCACTGCTACTTGCTGGTAGCTGTGGGTCCCTCGCCCCCACACAGCAGTCTCACACAACCAACCCACCTTAGGGAGTAAGTGAAATTCCCTCTATTTTTCAGTATGTGGGTATTCTTCTCTACATACACTTCTACTATTAAAATGCAGTGTCCACATAGAAACCAGCTGGGGAGAAGGCAAGCATGCTGCTCTCCTCCTGGGGTGTGCCTGGGCTTGTTCCTACCTGCTGACTCCTCTGGTTTCTTCTCACTCATGCCCCTGAGGGCTTACCTTGGATAGATCCTAGAGGTCCCTCTGTTATGTGTGAATAATTTAGATCTTATCTTAGTTAAGATTGACACATTCATTTACAATGCATCTTCATGCAAAACACATTAGTTTCAGTGCAGAAGGAGCAAGTCAGGTTTTCTGCTCTTTTTGAGTGCTGTTCATTGACATCCAGGTTCCATATGGAGTCAGATCTTAACATCTGAGTACAGTAGTTGTCCCGGTGCTTTATATCACATAGCAACCCCTGATGGGCCTTTATGTGTCTTTCTAAGACTAGTTTTGTGATATTTGTGGAAATTGCTTGGGGGTTGCTAAATGAGATAGATGTAATAGTAATAAGTTCCTATGTCCTGAAAAATTTCTATCCAAAGTGTTACCAGAAAAGGATTTGATTTGGTAGCAATTCAAAAGGAATATGACTGGAGATTCCAATTTTCATGATTTTTACAAGTATGCTTACTTTATTTGATGCTTATAAATCCTGACATGAGCATATATCATTACTTCATTGAGTTTGAAGAGGAAACAGAAGCTGATAGAGGTTAAGCACTTTGAGAAAAATCCCACAGCTTGTGTTAGAACTGAGCCCCAAGAACTACAAAAAGGACTTGTGAACACATGATCTGAAACTGCAGTTACTAAAGCCAGGTACTAAGAACAGCACCAGTCTCTGAGGAGTGTCAGGGGGGTTGCAATACAAAGAGGGAGGAGACATTTTATTTTTAATTAATAAAACTCATGTACTGGAGGTTTTCCTTATCTATGCACATGTTGGATAATGTAAAACGATTCATGTTTAACAAATAACCAGGAGCATCACCAGCCGTCATGATTAGCACAGTGAGGGCATGAGCATGAGTCCCATGGGTGCAGAGCAGGTGCGTCACTGAACCAGAGAGGGCAATTGCAACAGACTATGCAGGTGGGCAGAAGGTACCTGAGTGGAGCCTGATGAGAGCAGAGTCACTCAGGTGAAGGGCCAGGCAGAGTTGCAAGCAGGGTCTAGAGGCTGGGCAGGGAAACGGAGACCTGGGTGGAGCTTTGTAGGAACTGACAGTTGGGTTGATGGGGGGAGGGGCCAGAGAGGGAGGGGAGGAGGTGCCAGAGGACCTTCAGGGTCAGGTCCTGGAGGATGTCACCTAGGGCTACTGGGGAGTCATTAGCAACCCATAGTGAGATTTGCATTCTTCCAAAAGCAGTTCCCACTTCTGCCATCCTGAGGTGCCTTCACCCCACACACTTATTTATATGTTTTGAAGTAAATGTTGGCTTGTGGGTGTTGCAGGCAAATTTCCATGGCCTCTTGCATTTCCACAAGTATTGCATTGAAGCAAGTACTGTCCCTTTGTCCCCGTCATTTAAATGATGTTGAATAGTGAGCAGTGCAATACAGAAGAGTGTCTCCCTCCATGGCAAAGCAGAGCACTGGTCAGTGTCCTGCACAACATGGGGATGCCATCTGCCATCTTCCTCCAGGACAAAGGCCAGGCAGGCTTTCTGCCCATTTTCAAAAGGTGCTACTTACCTGGGTGTTGTGGTGTGTGCCTGCAATCCCAGTGACTGGGAGACTGAGGCAAGAGCATCACAAGGTCAAGGCCAGCATGGGCAATTCAGCAGCACCCTGTTTCAAGATAAAAATAGGAAGGTCTGGGGATGCAGTTCAGTGGTAAAGAGCCCCTATGTTCAATCCACAGTAAAGAAAGGAAGAAAAAAGAAAGAAAGAGAAAGAAAGAAAGAAAGAAAGAAAGAAAGAAAGAAAGAAAGAAAGAAAGAAAGAGGTATTTTAAAATTTATAACCCTGCTTTACTTTTATTTTTTTCTTTTTAAAATTCATTTTTTATTTGTTCTAATTTGCTGTACATGACAGCAGAAGGCATTTATGCATTTTGATAAATCATATATGAATGGAATGGAATGTCTCATTTTTCTAAGTATACATATTGTAGGATCACATTTGTCACACAGTCATCTATGCACATGAGGTAATAATGTCTGTTTCACTCTATTATAATTCCTTCCCCCTTAATGATTCCCCTCCCTTCACTCCCCTCTACCCAATATAAAGTAACTCTATTCTTCTCTACCTTCCCCCACCACTTATTGTGAAATAGCACTGCACATCAGAGAAAACATTCAGCCTGTGGTTTCTTGGATTTGGCTTATTTCACTTAGCATGATATTCTATAATCCCATCCACTTACCAAAAATGCCATAATTTTTGTCTTCTTTTTTTATATTTTTTATTTTTACAGACTTCATTTTGATTCATTGTACACAAATGTGGTACAACTTTTCATTCTATGGTTGTACACAAAGTAGATTCACACCATTCATATAACCATACATACACATAGGGTAATACTGTATGTCTCAATCTACTATCTTTCCTTCCCCAACCCCCTCCTACCCCATTTTCCTCTACATCATCCAAAGTTCCTCCATTCCTCTTGATCTCCCTGTGCCACCCCTCCCCCACCCCAATTATGTGTCATCATTCACTTACCAGAGAAAATATTTGGCCTTTGGTTTTGGGGGTTTGGCTTATTTCATTTAGCATGATATTCTCCAACTCCATCCATTTACCAGCAAATGCCATAATTTTATTCTTCTTTATAGCTGAGTAATATTCCACTGTATATACATATACCACAGTTTCTTTATCCATTCATCAATTGAAGAACATCTAGGCTGGTTCCACAATCTAGCTATTGTTAATTGAGCAGCTATGAACATTGATATGGCTGCATCACTGTAGTATGCTGATTTTAAGTCCTTTGGGTATAAATTGAGGAGTGGGAGAGCTGGGTCAAATGGTGGGTTCATTCCAAGTTTTTTGAGGAATCTCCATACTGTTTTCCAGAGTGGTTGCACCAATTTGCAACTCCACCATCAATGTATGAGTGGGCCTTTTCCCCACATGCATGCCAACACTTATTATTGCTTGTGTTCCTGATAATAGCCATTCTAATTGGAGTTATATGAAATCTTAGGGTGGTTTTAATTTTCATTTTTCTAATCAATAGAGATGATGAGCACTTTTTCATATATTTGTTTATCACCTGTATATCTTCTTCTGTGAGGTATCTGCCCAGTTCCTTAGCCTATTTATTGATTGGGTTCTTTGCATTTTTGGCATAAAGTTTTTTAAGTTCTTTAAAAATTTTGGACATCAGTGTTCTGTCTGAAGTGCATATGGTAAAGATTTTCTCCCATTCTGTAGACTCTCTTTTCACATTATTGATTGTTTCCTTTGCTGAGAAAAGGCTTTAAAGTTTGAATCCATCCCATTTATTGATTCTTGCTTTTATTTCTTGCACTCTGGGGGTCTTGTTAAGGAAGTCTAGTACTACGCCAACATGATGAAGATTCAGGCCTACTTTTTCTTCTATTTGGTGAAGGATCTCAGGTCTGATTCCTAGATCCTTAATCCATTTTGAGTTGAGCTTTGTGCAAGGTGAGAGATAGGGGTTTAATTTCATTTTACTGCATATGAATTTCCAGTTTTCCCAGCACCATTTGTTGAAGAGGCTATCTCTTCTCCATTATATGTTTTTGACACCCTTTTTCTAGTATGAGATAACTGTATTTATGAGGGTTTATCTCTCTGTCCTCTATTCTGTACCATTGGTCTACCTGTCTATTTTGGTGCCAATACCTTGCTGTTTTTGTTACTATTGCTCTATAATAGAGTTTAAGGTCTGGTATTGTGATACCTCCTGCATCACTCTTTCTGCCCAGGACTGCTTTGGCTATTCAAGGTCTTTTGTTTTTCCAGATGAATTTCATGATTGTTTTCTCTATTTCTATGAGGAATGTCATTGGAATTTTAATTGGAATTGCATTAAATCTGTATAGCATCTTTGGAAGTATGGCCATTTTGATAGTATTAATTCTGTCTATCCAAGAACATGGGAGATTTTTCCATCTTCTAAGGTCTTCCTCAATTTTTTTCTCTAATGTTCCTTAGTTTTCATTGCAGAGATCTTTCACTTCTTTTGTTAGATTGATTCCCAAGTGTTTTATTTTTTGAGGCTATTGTGAACTGAGTTGTTTTCCTCATTTCTCTTTCTGATGATTCATCACTTATGTATATGAATGCAATAGATTTATGGGTGTTGATTTTACATCCTGCTGTTTTCCTGAATTCATTTATTAGGTCTAGAAGTTTTCTGGTGGAGTTTTTTGGATCCTCTAAATATAGAATCATGTCATTGGCAAATAGTGACAGTTCGATTTTTTCTTTTCCTATTCATATTTCTTTAATTTCTGTGGTCTGTCTAATTGCTCTGGCTACTATTTCAAGCAAGATGTTGAAAACAAGTGGTGACAGTGGGCATCCATGTTTTGTTCCAGTTCTTAAAGGGAATGCTTTCAGTTTTTTCTCCATTAAGATTGATTTTGGCTATGAACTTAACATAAATTACCTTTACAATATTGAAGTATGTTCCTACTATTCCTATTTTTCTAATGTTTTGAAAATGAAGGGGTGTTGTATTTTGTCAAATGCTTTCTCTGCATCTATTGAAATAGTCATATGATTCTTAACCTTAAGTCTATTGATGTGCTGAATTGCATTTATTGATTTCTGGATATTGAACCAGTCTTGCATCCCTGGGATAAACCCCACTTGATTGTGGTGCACTATCTTCTTAATATGCTTTTTTAAGTGATTGCCAGAATTTTGTTAAGTATTTTTCATCAATGTTCATCAGAGGTATTGGTCTAAAGTTTTCTTTCCTAGATGTCTTTATCTGGTTTTGGTATCAGAGTGACACTAGCTTCATAGAATGAATTTGGAAGCGTTCCCTCCTTTTCTGTTTCATGAAATACTTTCAGGAGTATTGGTATAAGTTCTTCTTTGAATATCTTATAGAACTCAGCTGAGAATCCATCTGGTCCTGAGCTTTTTTGGTTGGTAGGCTTTTGATGACTTTTTCTATTTCATTACTTGAAATTAATCTGTTTAAATTGTGTATGTCCTCCTGGTTTAGTTTGGGAGGATCATATGTCTCTAGAAATTTGTCAGTGCCTTTGGGATTTTCTATTTTGTTGGAATGTAGATTTTCAAAGTAGTTTCTAATTACATTTTGCATTTTGATGGTGTCTGTCATGATATTTCTTTTTTCATCACAAATTTTAATAATTTGAATTTTCTCTTTCCTTTTTTTTTGTTAGTGTGACTAAGGGTTTATCTGTTTTTTTACTTTTTCAAAGAGTCAACTTTTTGCTTTGTCAATTTTTTGAATTGTTTCTTTTTTTCAATTTCATTGATTTCAGCTCTGATTTTAGTTATTTCCTGTCTTCTACTACTTTTGGTGTTGTTTTTTTCTTCTTTTTCTAGGACTTTGAGATGTAATGTTAGGTAGCTTAGTTGTTGACTTTTTATTCTTTTCTTGAATGTGCTCCATGCAATGAATTTTCCTCTTAGTATTGCTTTCATAGTGTCCCAGAAATTTTGATGTGTTGTATCATCATTCTCATTTACCTCTAAGATTGTTTTATCTCCTCCCTGATGTTTTCTGTTATCCATGCTTCATTCAAGAGCATATTATTTAGTCTACAGGTATTGGAGTAGTTTCTGTTCTTTATTTTGTCATTGATTTCTAATTTCATTCCATTATTACCCGATATAATACAAGGTAGTATCTCTATTTTTTTGCATTTACAAAGGACTGCTTTATCGCATAACATATGGTGTATTTTAGAGAAGGAGCCATGTACTGTTGAGAAGAAAGTGTATTCTCTTGTTGATGGATGGAGTATTCTATATATGTCTGTTAAGTCTAAGTTATTGATTGTGTTACTGAGTTCTGTGGTTTCTTTGTTTAGTTTTTGTTTGGCAAATCTATCCAGTGGTGACAGCAGTGTATTAAGTCACCCAGAATTATTGTGTTGTGGACTATTTGATTCTTGGAATTGAGAAGGGATGGTTTAATGTTCATGGATGTGCCATTGTTTGGGGCATACATATTTATGATTATTATCTCTTCCTGATTTATGGTTCCCTTAAGCAGTATGAAATGACCTTCTTTATCCCTTCTGACTAACTTTGGCTTGAAATTCAGTTTATCTGATATAAGGATGGAAACCCCTGCTTTTTCACTGAGTCCATTTGTATGGTAGGTTTTTCCCCATACTTTCACCTGTAGTCTGTGGATATCATTTTTATGATATGAATCTCTTGAAGGCAGCATATTGTTGGGTCTTTCTTTGTAATCCAATCTGCCAGTCTATGTCTTTTGATTGATAAGTTCAGGCCATTAACATTTAGGGTTAGTATTGAGATGTGATTTGTAGTCCCAGACATTTTGGATTATTTTTAGTTTTTAACTTGACTTGGTTTCTCCTTTGATTAGCTTTTCCTTTAGGGTAGTATTTCCCTTTGTTGATTTGCATTGTTGTTTTTTATTTCTTCCTCATGGAATATTTTGCTGAGAATGTTCTGTAGCACAGACTTTCTATGTGTAAATTCTTTTAACTTTTATTTTTCATGGAAGGATTTTATTTCATCTTGAAATATGAAGGTTAGGTTGCTGGATATAAGATTCTTGGTTGGCAACCATGTTCTTTCAGAGGTTGAAATATATTGTCCCTTCCAGTTTTTAGGGTCTGGGCTGAGAAATCTGCTGATATCTGTATTGGTTTCCCCTATATGTAATCTGATGGTTTTCTCTCACAGTCTTTAAAATTCTATCTTTACTTTGCATTTTAGGCATTTTCATTACAATATGCCTTGGTGCGAATCTGTTGTAATTTGTACATTTAGTGTTCTGTAAGCCTCTTGTAGTTGATTTTCCATTTCATTCTTCAGATTTGGGATATTTACTGATGCTATTTCATTGAATAGGTTGTCCATTCCTTTGGTTTGTACCTCTGTGCCTTCCTCAATCCAGATAATTCTTAAATTTGGTCTTTTCATGATATCCCATAGTTCTTGGAGGTTCCACTCATGATTTCTTACCATCTTCTCTAATTTGGCAACTTAATTTTCAATATTAAATATTTTGTCTTCATTGTCTGATGTTCTATCTTTCAACTGATCTAGTCCGTTGGTGATGATTTCCTCTGAGTTTTTTATTTAGTTTATTGTTTCCTTCATTTCAAGGATTTCTGTTTGGTTCATTTTCAGAATCTCTGTCTCTTTGTTGAAATGATCTTTTGCTTCCTGCAGTTGCTCTTTCAACTGCTTATTAGAGTGATCATTCATGCCTGCATTTGCTCTCTTATCTCTTCCTTTGCTTCACTTACATTTTAATTATGTATATTCTGAACTCCTTTTCTTACATTTCCTCTACCATGCTGTCATTGGATTCTATTAGTATAGAATCTTGGTTTGTTTGGAACACTTTCTTCCCTTGTTTTTTCATGTTGTTCATGTATCTTCCCCTCTAGCATTGCAGATCTGGGGTATTTAATTTCCCCACCTCTAGGCTTATAATGACCCTGCAGGTTTCCAAAATCTCTTCGTGAAGGGGAAGATCAATATTAGGAACACCCAGTACAGACAATATGCAGCCATAAACCAAATAGCCCCTATGAAAACATTAACAATATTGTCTTACTAAACATAGATGATGAGTTCAATTATTATCTACAGTATAATACATAACTTTGCTATGAGTTGTGCAGTTTCTAATGGAGGACAAAAAAGATGGGGATGGATGTAGGATATAACCTTTGATGGGATAGGAAAAGAGTATAAAAAAGTTCTAGATCATAGGAAGAGTGAAAGTATAGTCAAAAGAAGTTGGTTGTTAACATGAGAAAAGGGAGAAAGAGTCTCCAAGGAAACAGGTAAACAAAAGGAAAATAAAAAGCAAGAAAAATAAAGAAATAAAAGCTTAAAAATTATCAAAAAGGAGGAATAAAGAACTAAACTATAAAAGTCATATCTAATCAAACCTCCCAGTCTTCAGTAACCTGATGCATGAGAGGTACCTGACAATGAGCTTCCAGTCTCCAGCAGGCATCTCAGGATGCTATTTTTCCCACCTAAATATGGCAATTTCTACTTCCAGGATAAGATTATCCAAGCACTGGCTTCCAAACATGTTGGCAAATGGGTACATGTAGTGCAGGGCATGGGTGTTGAGTCCATTTGGGGTGCAGTCAGTTGGGCGGGTGTACTGCAGGTCCTGGTTGTTTTCCCCAAATGGCAGCTGCCACATGTAACCAAACCTGCAGGTACTGTGACAGTGGACTTTCAGGAAACAGCAGGCAGCTAACAATTCACAGGCAGCCTTTGAGTGATTTGCAGTCTACTGGTAGATGATTGGCAGGTGGACCTTGATTAGTGGGTGATGGGTAGGTGAAAGGCAGGCAATGGGCAGGCCAGAGGCAGGCAAACAGGCAAATGGCAGATGATAGGTGGCATTCAGTGAGCAATCTGCACTCAAAATGTAGTCTATATGCGGGCAGACTGCAGGTGATCAAGGTAGACAAATGGGGTAAACAGCAAGGGGATCAATGAGGAGCAAAGATTGCCTCACAAAGAAACAGATTTTCCTCTGCTTGAAAGCCGAGTTACAGAGTGACAAGGAATTCAAGTCTCCCTCTTGTCTGCCACCTTGGATCTCTTCTCCTTTTACTTTTAAATATACAGCAACTCAGAAATGGTCTACCTTTTGCAGAAAACAGAAAAGGGTTTCTAACTCCTGTCTGTGTGGAATTACACTGCATATTCCAGACTCAATTTCTCCTGCAGAATATGCACATTGAATGTCCTTCTGCAGCTGAAATTTCCCTCTTTTTTGTCCTGTTTTTGCTATGATTAATGGGCCTGGATTTTGTCTAAGGGTCAACTGGGAGCTGAGACTTGGCCAAAGTGAAGCAAGACATGTGGTCTAGTGGTGGGGATGAGGATGTCCCCTCAATAAGTGCTGAGCCTGGGGGTTTTGTAGATCAAAATAATGTGTCTAAGATGTTTACCCTAAAAAACATGCAGATATCTGCACCACTAAGGCCATTCTACTATATAGAAATTTGCATCTTCTATGACAGAGACACTTCCAGTTCTCAGAAACTAATAAAACATCTTCTAAGGTGTTGTGTAACCCATAGAAGATGGAAAGATCTTCCATGTTCTTGGATAGATAGAAATAATATTGTCAAAATGGCCATACTACCAAAAGTGCTATACAAATTCAATGCAATTCCAATTAAAATCCCAATGACAGACCTCAGCAATAGTAACAAAACAGCATGATATTGGCACCAAAATAGGCAAGTAGACCAATAGCACAGAATAGAGGACACAGAGAAAAAACCCACATAAATACAGTTATCTCACACTTGACAAAGGAGCCAGAAACATACAACGGAGAAAAGATAGCCTCTTCAACAAATGGTGCTGGGAAAACTGGAAATCCATATGCAGCAAATTGAAAGTAAACCCTTATATCTCACCCTGCACAAAGCTCAACTCAAAATGGATCAAGGACCTAGGAATTAGACCAGAGACCCTGCACCTAATAGAAGAAAAAGTAGGTTCAAATCTTCATCATATCAGCTTAGGACTTCCTTAACATTACTCCCAAATCACAAGAAATAAAAGCAGGAATCAATAATTGGAATAGAGTCAAACTAAAAAGCTTTCTCTCAGCAAAGGAAGCAATCAGCAATGTTAAGAGAGAGCCTACGAAGTGGGAGAAAATCTTTGATACACACATGCCAGATAGAGCACTAATTTCCAGAATTTATAAAGAACTCAAAAAACTCTTCAGCAAGAATAAAAATAACCCAATCAATAAATGGGCTAAGGAAATGTGCAGACACTTCACAGAAAAGGATCTACAAGCAATCAACAGATATATTAAAAAAGTTCAACATTTATAGTAATAAGAGAAATGCAAATCACACCTACCCTAACATATCATCTCACCCCAATTAGAAAGTCTATTGTCAAGAATATAAGCAACAATAGGTGGTGGCAAAGATGTGGGGAAAAAGTTACACTCATACATTGCTGGTGGGGTTGCAAATTGGTGCAGCCACTCTGGAAAGCAGTATGGAGATTCCTTAGAAAAACCAGAATGGAACCACCATTTGACACAGCTATCCCACTCCTGGGTCTATACCCAAAGAACTTAAAATCAGCATACTACAGTGATGCAGCCCCATCAATGTTTATAGCAGCCCAATTCACTAGCACGAGATTGTGCAACCAACCTAGATGCCCTTCATTAGATGAATGGATAAAGAAACTGTACTGTATATGCACAATTGAATATTATTCATCCATAAAGAATAATAAAATGATGACATTTGCAGGTAAATGGATGGAATTGGAGAATGTCATGTTGAGTGAAAAAAGCCAACCCCCAAAAACCAAAGGCTGAATGATTTATCTGATAAGTGGTTGATGACACATAACAGGGGTGGGGGGAGGTAAGGGAAGAACAGAGAAAGGATGGATTGTATAGAGGAAAATGAGGGGTGGGAAGGGAGCAGGAAAGGAAAGATAATAGAGTGAGATAAACATCATTACCCTATGTATATGTATGAATACACAAATTGTATGATTATACTTTGTATAAAGCCAGAAAAATGATAGTTGTACTCCATTTGTGTTCAATTAACTAAAATTTTAAAAATGAAACTAATAAAACAATGCATGGGAGACATAATGGTGATTTCACAAATGCAGGGCAGAGCTGTTCCTCTCTTTCCACTACAGGAACAGCATTTGTAGTTTCAGAGCCATCCTAGTCTATGTGAGTCAAGGCCAACAATGGAACAATGCTCTCCTGTGAGAGCATGGGCAAATCTAAAACAAAGTTTGTCAAGAGCAGTGACTTGGATTATGGGCTCTGATTCTCCAGCAAATGGAGTGTGCCTCTGTTTGGAACTCCTGTTGCAAAGGCATGAGTTGAGACTACCCAGTTGCTATGGTGACATCATGTTCAAAGGAAGGTCTGTGCTTGCCACAGGACTATCAGTCTTGACTCTGAACTCAGACACCAGCTGCCAGGGGTAGAGAATTATGAGTGCACAAAAGATAATTATAATTGGCTGCCCAGAACTTTGCCCTTCAGTGTGCTTGCTTTGAAGAAACTTTCTCACAAGATACCCTTTTGGTATTAGAATGTATATAATAAACGTGCTGAGCAAGCTCTGGATTGTTCATCCCTCATCAGGGGATGAACCACCAGGCCTCAGTCTTTTCTCTGTGTGTCTCTTTGTTTTTTCTACACCCCCACCACTCCTTGCTGATTTTCAGAACTAACAGACATAGCAAAGGTTGAACATGGCAGAGAGAACAAGGAAGTGCTGGAGGTAAGGTCAGGGGAAGGAAAGGGCCATCTCAGTATGTTGGAATGTATTTACAAAGAGGATTCCAACAATATTAGTGATACTGCATTCCCTTCTTCAGGTAAACTTGGCACCCCACCTTCCTCTGCTGGAACCCAGGCCCACAATGAATCATCCAGCACTCCCACTCAGAACCCAGACTCGTAGCAGCCCCAGGCACAGAAAGGCCACATCTGAGTGTCTTGAGTCCCAGCTGCACTGAGCATTGCATCTCCCTGTCCCAGGGACCAGATGGGTGCAATGGAGACTCCAGATAATTCCAGCTCTCAGGTATTGAGTCACCCCAGCCTTCACATCTTTCCTGCTGAAGACTCAGAAATAATGGAGCTGAGACACATTGTTCCTGACTCCTAGATCCCATGGAAATAGTAAAATTGTTCCTTTATGCCATTACACTCTGGTGGCTACTAGTGAAGCAGCACTTTCAGAGGCCAGAAAGTGGCACATGGCCATGAAGAGCTGCCTTGTGTGGAGACCTGCAGCACACAGTGTTGGCTTGGTGTGCAGACACTAGAAGATTGTGGACGAAATGTTCATGAAGGCTGGAGGGGCCTAAGTCTGACTTGGTGGAAGCTGGAAGAACAGGGAAAACTGTAATAGAAACCTGAGAACAAACGAACTAATTATGTGCCGATAGAAAGTTCAGTAACAATGACACTTGTTATAGTATTTAAAATAATAAACATACCTAATGAACTCATAGAGTTAGTTGAAAATATTTTTAGGCAGAATGTGCTGCATAACAGTATTGGTTTATTTTAGTTACATATAGTAAGAATAGAGGTACAAGATGGACTAATAGGAAATTGTCCAGTTTTCAGGTCAAATTAAGAGCATATATATAGAAGTGCCAGAACTTCATGGATTGAAAAATAAAAGTTTCAAAACTCCTGTTTCTCCTAATGGCAAGTTTCTCAGATTTTCCAGAAAATTTCTTGGTGAAGATCAGATCTAGGTGAGGCTGTTTGAGTTTTTTGAAGACCTTATGTCTTGGTCTGTTTTCATTGCTCTAGCAAAACACCTAAAGCTGGGTGGTTTATAAGGAAAAGAGGCTTTTTAGAGTTCAGAGTTTTGGAGACTGAACCTCCCAGATGGGTGGCCCCATGTCCCCAGCTCTGATGAGGCTTCCTGCCTGTGTCACAGCATGGTGGAGGGCATCAGGGTGGGGGCTCATGTGAGGGGGAGATCACAGATGAGACAAGAGGCAGGACACAGGGGTCTTCTTTTTACAAAAATAACAACCTGATCTCAGAAACTCACCAGGGATGGCCAAGAACTACATTAATCCCTTCCAAGGACAGCACCCTGAGTGACCCAACCTGCCAGTAGGGCCCCCTCTTAAAGGTTCCACCACCTCCACACCTCCACAGTGAGACCAAGATTCCAGCATGTGAACTCTTGGGGGACACACTCAAACCATATCCATATCATCACACCACAGAAATGTCCAAGGGGATTCCCCATGGGGCCTTTCAGCAAGACAGGATGTCCTCTGAGTGTCTGAAGGGCATATCCCTCAGACCTTCCCTGTCAAACCCTAGGGTGCTAAGAATCTATTGTTTTTGTTGTTGTTTATGAGGTTATTAAGGAGGATATTATAAAGGACACAGATTAACAACCATTCGAAGCTGTTCAGAAGGCAGGGTCTAGAAGGGTCCCAAGTTCAGTGGCTCCTGTCCCTGTGGATTTGGGCTGCCTTATCCTCTCAGCACAAGATTGCATGACCATCCTGTAATCTCCCAAGGAATCTTAAGGTATTTCCCTCCCAGGGGGCTGAAGATAGAGAGAAGGTCCTGTATCAAAAAGACCTGTAGTGTGGTTTCTGTCTAATGGGATGACTCCCCTCAATAAATGTCACAGAAGCCATAGAATGTTAAAGATAATTGTACTTAATAACGCTGTGTTGGCTCAGGTAAAAAATGACAGAGAAAAAAGAAATAAGAAGATGCCTATAGAGTATCAAATTCTATAGGAAGGATTATGTCTCCAAAAATAGGAACAAGCACAGTCTAGATTTTATGGAAAACAAAGGATGAAGTTGTAGGGACCAAGGGGGTTTGGGGTGGAGCCAATATACATGGAGAAGCATTTAAAGTCAGCAGAATGGGGTCAAGTACAGAAGGGCCAAACAAGTGCTGTTACCTGTCACTTATCCACTTAGGACAACTGCCCATTGAAAGGCACACCTGAGCCTGGGCTGGGTGAAAGCACAGAGATTGCCCCCAAGCAATTGTGGAGGCCTCAAGACCCAAGATTCAGGGTGTGCCAGTGAGCATGAGATGCAGGAGAACCAATGGTCTAGTTCTAGTCCAAGCCCAAAGGCCAACAGTCAGGAGGGTTCCAGGTGTAGGTCCAGTCTGAAGGCCAGCAAGCTTGAAGCCTAGCAAGAGCTGCCGTTCACTTTGAGACTGAAAATAGGAGTAAAAGACACAACCACCAATATTCCAGTATGATGGCAGTCAGGCAGATGGAATTCTCTCTTACTTAAGAAAGGGTGTCTTGGTCAGTTTGGGCTACTATAACAAAGTACCATAGACTGGGTGGCTTATAAATATCAGAAGTTTATTTCTCACACTTTGGAGGCTGTATGTCTAAGATCAGGTGCCAGGTCAGAAGGGTCACATTCTGGTTAGTCCTCTCTTCCAGGTGCACACCACCATCTTCAGTAGTACACTCACATGGTGGAAAGAGGGTGAGAGACCTCTGGTGTTACTTTTTATGAGCACTAATGCCAATCATGAGAGTTCCACCTTCATGACCTAATCACCATCAAAGATCCCACCTCCTAATACCATCACATTGGGGTTAGGATAGAATCTGGGTAGAGACAATTATTCAGATCACTAAGGAGATCCAGCCTTTTGCTTATTTCTTCAGGTGATTGGGTGAGGTCCATCTGCATTAGGGAGGGCTACCTGCTTGATTCATCTGCTAGTGCAGGTGCCAACTCATCCAAAACATCCTCACAGAAACAGTCACAATAATGTTTGACCACACATCTGGGCACCTCATAGCTCAGTCAAAAAAATTTAACTATCACACAATACTTTTGACATTTACCATTTCTTTCTTATTCCTTCTTAGAATTTCTATCACTCTACTATCTTGTCCATTCCTTCTTGCATTATGCCTACTTTTTCTCTTAGAGAGCTATATGTCTGTTCTCTGTTACCATAACAAAATATGTGAGACTTGATAATTTATAAAGAAAAGAGACTTATTTAGTTTCTAGATCTGGACGTCTAAGTGTATGTTGGTAGCATCTGCTCAGCTCTGTTAAGGGCATAATGGCAGATGGTCACACAAGGAAGAAGTGCATGCAAAAGTATGCATGAGACAGGAAGACAGGGAAGTCATTGGGGTCAGGCTCACTATTTTATAACAACCCCTAACATGAGAAATGTCCCCATGAGACAAGCAATAATCCGTTCTAAGCAGTGTCCTGACAACCTAACCACCTCATATGAGGCCCCAGCTCTTGAAGGTTCCACCACCTCTCAACATTACCACCCTGAGGACTGACCTTCCAGTACATAAATCTTTTGGGGGACACAATCAAATCATATCCGAACTAAACCATCCCTCCCCAGGCTCACAAATTCTATGTCTGTCTCACCATGTGTAATGCATTCATTCCACAATCATAGTCCCATTAATTGGGTATTTGTTTTGTTGTTGTTGTTGTTGTTGTTGTTGTTGTTTTTTCTTTTTATTTAATTTTTGGATTCATTGAACACAAATGGAGTACAGCTATTGTTTTTCTGGTTGCTTACAAAGTAGATCACACCATCTGTGCATTCATACATGTGCACAGGGCAATGATGTCTGTCACACATACTGTTATTAATCTTACCACCCAATCTAAACCACACCCCTCCCTTCCCTCTATACTCTCTATCCTTTCTCCATTGTTGCCATCATTCCACCCCACATTATGAATCATCAGTCACTTATTAGAGAGACCATTCGGCTTTTGGATTTTTGGGATTGGCTAATCTCACTTAGCAAAATAGTCTCCAACATCATCCATTTACCTACAAAAGCCATAATTTTATTCTTCTTTATGGCTGAGTAATATTCCATTGTGTATATACACGACAGTTTTTTTAGCCATTTATCTATTGAGGATATCTAGGTAGGTTCCACAACCTAGCGATTGTGAATTGAGCAGCTATGAACATTGATGTGGTTGCATCTCTAAAGTAATCTGATTTTAAGTCCTTTGGGTATAGGCCAAGGAGTGGGATTGCTGGGGCAAACGGTGGATCCATTCCAAGTTTTCTAAGGAATCTCCACACTGCTGTCCAGAGTGGCTGCACCAACTTGCAATCCCACCAGCAATATATGAGTGTACCCTTTTCCCCACATCCTCGCCAACACCTGTTGTTGCCTGTGTTCTTAATTAAAGACATTCTAATTGGGGTAAGATGAAATCTTAAGGTGGTTTTGATTTGCATTTCTCTTATAATGAGGGATGTTGAACATTTTTTCATGAATCTGTTGAATGATTGTAGATCTTCCTCTGTAAAGTGCTCATTTCCTTGGCCAATTTATTGATTGGGTTATTAGTATTCTTGGTGTAAAGATTTTTGAGCACTTTGTAGATTCTGGAGATTAGTGCTCTATCTGAAGTATGTGTAGTAACGATTTTCTCCCACTCTGAAGGCTCTCCCTTCACATTTCTGATTGTTTCCTTTGCTGAGAAAAAGCTTTTTAGTTTGACTCTATCCCAATCATTGATTCGTGCTTTTATTTCTTGCGCTTTGGGAGTCATGTTAAGGAAATCTGGTCCTAGAACAATGTGATGAAGATTTGGACCTATTTTCACTTCTATTAGGTGCAGGGTCTCTGGTCTAATTTCTAGGTCCTTGATCCATTTTGAATTGATTTTTGTACAGAGTGAGAGATATGGGTTTAGTTTCATTTTGCTGCATATGGATTTCCAGTTTTCCCAGGACCATTTGTTGAAGAGGCGGTCTTTTCTCCATTGTATGTTTTTGGCTCCTTTGTCAAGCATGAGATACCTGTATTTATGTGGGTTTTTCTCTGTGTCCTCTATTCTGTACTATTGATCTACCTGTCTACTTTGGTGCCAATACCATGCTGTTTTTGTTACTATTGCTCTGTAGTATAGTCGAAGGTCTGGTATTATGATACCCCCTGCTTCGCTCTTCCTGCTAAGGATTGCTTTAGCTATTCTGGGTCTCTTATTCCTCCAAATGAATTTCAAGATTGCTTGCTCTCTTTATATGAGGTCCGTCATTGGGATTTTAATTTGAATTGCATTGAATTTGTATAACACTTTTGGAAGTATGGCCATCTTGACAATATTAATTCTGCCTATCCAAGAACATGGGAGATCTTTCCATCTTCTCAGATGCTCTTTAACTTCTTTCTTTAGTGTTCTGTAATTCTCATTGTAGAGGACTTTCACTTTTTCTGTTAGATTAATTCCCAAGTATTTTTTTTTTTGAGGTTATTGTGAATGGGGTAGTTTTCCTAATTTCTCTCTCAGAGGATGCATCACTTATGCATAAAAATGCAGTAGATTTATGAGTATTAATTTTATATCCTGCTACTTTACTGAATTCATTAATGAGTTCCAGAAGTTTTCTGGTGGAATTCTTAGGATCTTCTAAATAGAGAATCATGTCATCAGCAAATAGGGATAGTTTGAGCTCTTCTTTTCCTATTCGTATTCCTCTAATTTCTTTGGACTGTCTAATTGCTCTGGCTAGAGTTTCAAGAACAATGTTGAATAGTAGTGGCGAAAGAGGGCATCCCTGCCTTGTTCCAGCTCTCAGGGGGGAATGCTTTCAATTTTTCTCCATTTAGAATGATGTTACCTGTGGGCTTAGCATAGATAGCCTTTACAATATTAAGGAATGTCCTCACTATCCCTATTTTTTCTAGTGTTTTGAGCATGAATGGGTGCTGTATTTTATCAAATGCTTTCTCTGCATCTATTGAAATAATCATGTGGTTCTTGACTTCAAGTCTGTTGATGTGGTGAATTACATTTATTGATTTCCGGATGTTGAAACAACCTTGCATCCCCGGGATGACACCCACATGATCATGGTGCACTATCTTTTTAATATGCTTTTGTATGGAATTCACTAAAATTTTATTAAGAATTTTTGCATCTATGTTCATTAGGGATATTGGTCTGAAATTTTCGTTCCTTGATGTGTCCTTCTCTGGTTTTGGTGTCAGGGTGATATTAGCTTCATAGAATGAGTTTGGAAGGGTTCCCTCCTCCTCTATTTCATGAAATACTTTGAGGAGTATTGGAATGAGCTCTTCTTTGAAGATCTTGTAGAACTCGGCTGTGAATCCATCCGGTCCTGACCATTCCTTGTTCGTAGTCTTTTGATGACTTCTTCTATTTCATTGCTTGAAATTGATCTATTTAAGTTGTATATGTCCTCCAGATTCAGATTGGGTGGCTCATATGCCTCTAGGAACCTGTTGATGTCTTCGAGGTTTTCTATTTTGTTGGAGTATGAATTTTCAAAGTAACTTCTTATGTATTTCAATAGTGTCTGTTGTAATACTTCCATTTATTTCCATGTATTTCAATAGTGTGTGTTGTAATACTTCCATTTATTTCCATGTATTTCAATAGTGTCTGTTGTAATACTTCCATTTCCATTACGAATTTTAGTGATTTGGAGTTTCTCTCTCCTCGTTGCTGGTGTGGTTAAGGGTTCTTCAATTTTGTTTATTTTTTTCAAAGAATCAACTTTTTGTTTTTTCAATTTTTTCAATTGTTTCTTTTGTTTCAATTTCATTGATTTCAGCTCTGATTTTGATTATTTCCTTTCTTCCTCTACTTTTGGTGATGATCTGTTCCTCTATTTCTAGGGCTTTGAGTTGTAATGTGAGGTCATTGATTTGTTGACTTTTCATTCTTTTATTACATGCACTCCATGCAATAAATTTTCCTCTTAGCACTGCTTTCATAGTATCCCAGAAATTTTGATATGTTGTATCTTTATTCTCGTTGACCTCTAAGAATCTTTTAATTTCCCCCCTAATGTCTTCTGTTATCCATGTATCATTCAATAGCATATTATTTAATCTCCAGGTCCTGGAGTAGTTTCTGTTTTTAACTTTATCATTGATATCTAATTTCATTCCATTA
>JAJEJO010053148.1:193162-211291 GCA_020662805.1 Glaucomys volans | reverse complement strand
TACACATTCAGGGGATCGCGTCTTTGTGGGCAACAAAGACGGCGATAGAAGAGAGATCAGTGGAGTAGGATAAGGGTATTGAGGGAGAGGGAGGAGGGAAGGGGAAAGGGAGGAACAGTGGAATGAATTAATCAAGGCATGTTATGTTCATGTATGGATACACCACACAAGGCACTAATTTTATGTATATATATATATATATATATATAAAGCACTAAATTTGAATCAATAGAAGGAAGACCAGCAGAGTAAAGGAAAGAGAATAGGGGGACGAGAGAGGGGGAAAAGAGGAGACATTGGGAAATGAATGGAGCCAATTATAATCCATGGATATATAATTAGGTTGAAATGAGCCCCACTATTATGTCTAACTTTAATGCAATAAAAAGTCCCCAAATCCTAACTCATTCCAGCATTATTAAATAGCCCTAGTTCAAAGGTTCATTCAAGACTCAAGGCAAACTCTTCCCAGTCTTGAGCCCCTGTACAATAAAAAGCAAAATAAAATAAATCAGGTTACAAGGCAGGGTGCAGCTCAGAGGTAGAGAGCTGGCCCAGCAAACACAAGGCACTGGGTTTAATTCCCAGAAGAACGGAAAACCAAAAATGTTACAAACTTCCAACATACAAGGGCAGGACAGGGTAAAATATTCCTGGACATTAGTGACCTAAAGGGGTCATAGTCTCCAGAGAGACCAAATATTCACAGGGCAGACACTAAACCTTAAGCTCCCTGATTGGCCCTCAGTGCAGACTGCAGTATCCAAGGGCACTGTCACCCCTGGCTTTCCTATTCTAGCCCACATGGATGCTCTCCTGGGCAGTGCAGTGATGTCTGTGGTTTTTCTACTTGGTCACCACATGGTGCTGATTTCTCTGCTTGTCTGAGATCCTGGCAGCAGATCCACTCCCAAGGCTCCACCAAGCATTGCCCTTTGGGGGGATTTCCATGGCACCCCACTCCTGCAGCAAACTCCAGACTGTCTTCCCAGGTTTAGCATTAAAGTCTTGATTGGAGCTGCCATGACCTTCTTGCTTTGGCATCTGTGTGCCTGCAGAACCAGCACCTCACTGATGCCACCAAGGGTTGCACTGGCACTAGCCTCACCTGGGCCTGCTTGAACCATGGCTGGACCAGCCACAGAGCACTGTGTGGGAAAGCAGGAGTAGAGGCCTGAGGAGTCCCTGGACAGTGGGTCCAAAGAGAAGCTCTGAGCCCCTTTCCCAAAAGCGTCTGCCCTAGAAGGCCTCTGGCCCTTTGATGATGAGACAGACTTGCATGTTCCCAGATGCCCTCAAAGTCTAGTGGAAGGAAGTTAAGTTATTCGGGGTGAGCTAGAGGAATGCAGGATGCTGAAGTTAGGGGGTCATGGAGGCTTCCACCAAGATGTCAGAGGAAGGCCTGGGAGGTCAGGCCAAGTTCAACAGAGTTGAAATCCCTGCAGACAGCCCCTGAGAGGGTGGTGTGTGAGGATGTGAGAGGGAAGTCAAAACTCCAGTGGAGACTCCGGGGTTAAGAGACACCAGTAACAAGGAAGATCTTCTGAGGAAGCTGCAGATCAAGCTGAAACAAGCCAAGAGAGAGGCCCTATGGGCTACAGTCAGCAAGGCCATAGGACAGAACTGAACAAGCCCTTTAGAGAGAACCTCATGAGGCCATGTGCTCCAGAGGCTGGATGTGGAGCTATGGATGTATTTGCCCAGCTGGATTTTGGCTTTGTTTCGGTCACATCTCTTCTTTCTATGCTCCTTTTTCTCCAGTTTGTAGTGAAATTGTTTACTTTATGCCATCAGATATGGGATGTCTATACCTTTCTTTTTTATCTTTACATAGGCTTGCAGTGAAGAGTTTGCCTTGAACCTTAAAGGAGATTTTGGAATTGGACTTTTGGGCAATGCTGGAACTGTTAAGCCTGTGGAGACTTCTGGAAGTGGACTATGAATGTATATTATATATGGGAATATATAAATCACAGTATATATATAAATGATGATATATATATAAATTTATATATGGAAATATATATTTACATAAAATTTTTTGGTTGTCAATGGATTTTACTCATTTATTTACATGTGGTGCTGAGAATTGAACCCAGCACCTCACCCATGTTAGGCAAGTACTCTACCACTGAGCCACAACCCCAGCCCACTAAATATATTTTGTGTTGTGACATGGGCATCAGCTTTTGGGGGCCAGAGTGAAATGATATGGTTGGATATATGGTGTCCCATGAAAGCTCATGTGAGAAAATGCAAGAATGTTCAGAGGTGAAATGAGCAGATCATGAGAGTGTTAACCTAATCAGTGGATTAAGATTTTGAATGGATTAATGGGTGGTACCCATAGGCAGGTAGGGCTTGGCTGGATGAAGTAGGCCATTGAAGTGTGCTCTTCAGTAATATTTTCCATGGCTCCTTGGGCTCAAGCTTCCTGGCTGCCATGTTCTGAACTGCTTTCTTCTATCAAGTCTTTCTGCCATGATGTTCTGCCTCATCTTGGACCCAGAGTAATGGAGTTGGCCAACCATGAATTGAACCTCCAAAACCGCGAACCAAAATAAATGTTTCCTCATCCAAGTTGTTATTGCTGGGTCTTTTGGTGACAGTTATGAGAAGCTGACTTCTTGCCACTGACATGTCAGTGGCAGCAGTCTCTCTCTATTTATAATCAATTGCCTTGTTTAAGAAGGAGGTAGGTCTGTGAACTGTGGGTCCATTTCACTGGTCTTCTGATTGATTATCTGGGCAGATCTATCCTTTCAATGAATTTTTTCTGATTGTTATTCATACTCAGTTTATCCTGATTGCAACTCAGACTTCTGAAGGAGCCATAGGATTTCAGATGGAATTGAAAATATTTGAGACTTGGCAGTGAAAAGATTCTTGCAAAACTGAGCAAACCCTCATGAGATTTAACTGTCGTAAGCACTGTCCTAAGTGACTCACATGGTAGAGACACTGGTGATACATTGTGCTCATGGACTCAGGCACCAGTAGCAAAAAGCAGGGTAAATATTGAAATTGGTGAGGATATGCAAATGAAGAAATAGATGAGCAACTTCTCCCTGGAACTCATTATCATCCAGAGAGCTGTGCTGAGGCCAGGCAGAACATGAGTGGATGTTCCTTGGGAAGGCTTCAGTGGTTCTTTTGCTAGTTTGGCAGAAATTCTTGACAGAACAGGTGTGAGAATTAGAAGGTACCAATGACTTTAATTTATTCATTCAATATGAATAATTATACATTGTTCTGTAGAAATACCGGGTGTCTCTTTTTGGAGTGCTGCCCTGATATCCCATCTGCAGATCTTAAGTGAAAGCATCACATGGTCTTCCTGTAAAACAAAAAATCATGAATTCCTAAATGATTCAGCCCAGGATGCTGTGCACAAAAATATGGACCACAATCATTGCTCCTCTCTCCCCGTGCTTTGGGGGATTTTTCTGTACTTGGTGCTTTTCTCCAGTTCCTGTCCCACATTCTCCAGAGGGGAAAATGTGAAGTCTCAGGAGAATCACTGATGCAGCCAGGAACCAGTTTCCAGGAGTTTGTTCAAAGCTGGGAGCTGGTGGAAGGTGCAGGGTTGATTGTTGGAGCTTCCATGAACAACTGAATGAGAACCAGAGAGCCCATCAAAACAGTCTTGGAGAAACCTAGGACTCAACATGTCCCCCTCTGCCAGGGGAATTTCCCTCTTGCTCTGAAAGAAGGATGAGCTTGGGAAGCCACATGGAGCCACTGCCCAATAACTCTTTGAAATCATGAAGACCAAGTTCAATAAACACCTGGCACCATCTCTCAAAGAGAATTTCCACATTGACATAGGTCTGCTAGTTGTATTTGAAGTAAAAACATAGAAATCTTCAGTGCAATCACTTACCAAATGTTGCACTGAAAGTACTCCAAACAATGGCCACATTATTCATCTGAATGTCAAATGTATCTGGGCTTCTGCTGTGGTTTGGTGTGGTTTATCCCCAAAGGGTTTACTCATGGGAGTCACGGTCCTCAAGGTGATGGTGTTGGGAGGTTGTGGAACCCCAAAGAAATGTAGACTAACAGGATGTACCTAGTCCACTGGTTGTGTGCCCATGGAAGGGATTAAAGGGAGTTCATGGACTCCTTGGATGTTCTCACTACAAAGTTATTGAAAAAGTCTAAACCTGGCCCCACCCAGCCCTCTGTCTTCCCATCTGGAGATGCTATCATTTATACCCACACATGTTCCCTCCCTGGTTATCTATCATGCTGTGATGTCAACAGGGTCATCCCCAGAACTGAGCTGGCACAGGTGCCATACCTTCAAACCTCTGGAACTGTGAGTTAAATCAACTCTCCTTCACAAGTTATCTTAGGTATTCCATTATGATGGTGAATGCTGACTAATAAAGTGTCCTGTGCTTTTATTTCTGGAATTTGGCAGCCTTAACAAGCAGTGCCTGGCTGCAGCATCCATGAAATACTCCTCCACTTCCTTGCATATTTGAGGTCAAGGAACCCGTAATGCTTCTTAAGGGACCTTTTAAAATTAGGGCTGCAGCAGAGGAACACTTAAGAAAGCATGAATCGTGTCTACCCCACCACACTCTTAAATGCATCCCAGTTTAAGTCCAGTTCAGGGACAAACTGAGATTTCCTCTTGTGCAATCTGGTCCCTTCTGAGTTAGGACTTCTCTGATCTGGCCATGGGAGCCAGAGAACATCACAGAGGCACATGTGGCTTCAGGCTGAACTAAGAGTCCAGATTTCAGATCTGATCCTTTCCCCCAAGGTCCTCTTGTGGCTGTTCCAGAGCCAAGGCCAACAGAAGCTTAATCTTGGAGGATCCCAGCTTTAAGTCAAAACCAGCCCATCCCCAATCCCATGCACACCTGCTTTACTACTCCACTTTTCACTTTCAGCCCAGGTCCCTTCCTTCTGTCTTCATTGTCCATGTGACACTTGAACCCTAGTGCCACCCCCACCCAGCCAGGAAACTAGCCCCCTTCCCTGGATTCTCATCTTGTTTTTTAGGTGTGTTTTCTGTATCTTCACTTTTCTGGATTCCTGGCTGTCCAAGGCCAGGTCCCAGGGACACTTTCCTTTTCCTGATGACCCAGAGCCCAAAAGAATCAGCTTCAAACTTACATTGGGCTTTTGGTAGAATCAAAACTAGTGTAGAACATTCCCCGTGAAGGGAACAGATGAATATGGTCATGCTGATACATGCCTGTAATCCCAGTGGCTCGGGAGGCTGAGGCAGGAGGATCAAAAGTTCTAAGTCAGCTTCCACAACTTAGTGAGACCCTAAGCAATTCAGGAAGACCCTGTTCGAAATAAAATATAAAAAAGGGCTGGGCGTATGAATCACTGGTTAAGCACCCCTGGGTTCAATGTCCCATGCAGAAAAAAAAGGAACAGATGATTGAAAATCATCCCCATTGCCAACCCCATTCCTTTCCACAGTGCTGTTTTTTTTCCTGGCACACCTGTGCTCACACTCACAGGGATTTCTGGTGATGAATAGGGAACTGGAGGATGGGTAATCAATATTGTGAGCCCTCAGTGCATAATCTCTAGTTTCCAATGTACTTGCAGTAAAATTATGTCTGTATTATTATTTTAACTAATATTTGATATTTGCATGAGTGGACAGCCGTCCCCTGTGCTCCCTGCAGTCCCAGGGCCTGGACTTAGCACCACTCCTGAAGCCAGAATCCAAAGACAGATGAGAAATGTGCTCAGGCATAAGCAGGAGTGAAGGGAAAACTGAATGCCAATTATCAATCCAAGATCTCTGCTGCTTCTCTGATCTGGCACTTACAAGTAGACAATAGACACAATAGAAAAATTCAGCAAAGTTACGAATTGGTTCTTTGGAAAGATGGATAAAATGTAAGGTGAAGTTGAGGGTGTTGTGGGGCAATAGAACTTGTGGGAATGAGAAAATTAATTCTGAATTAACTCTGAATCCATGCCTCAAGGACCAGAGGACACAAGACAAGCATAATTTTTCAGATAATGCAAATTTGGGGGGAGTAAGTACACTTTTGGATCCAGGGGCACAATGAAGAAACTCCCTACTTCTGTCAAATGACTCTGATCTTACAGTTTGGATTCACTAAAATGTACAGAAGCAGCCCTCAGATGGGAGAACTGAGGCATGTTCTGCACATGTCAATGTTATGCACCTCTGTCTCCCCAACCTCTCCACTCTATATTTTCTCCCATTGCAAGCTCTTCCACAAATATTCCTTATCCATCTTTCCCAAGAAGACAAATTAAGATCATTTCTCTTATGCACCAAAATATCATATTTATAGAATTCCCCCTACTCTGCTTGTGCTAGTTGACATCCTGCTTTTTCAGTCCTACAATGCCTTTGCAGAGATATAATTCATGCCATCACTGTGTCGGTTGTTATGCATTACCATGTAACAAACCATCCCAAAATGTAGTGTCTGGAGACAGCAACAATAGCTTCCTTCTCCCCTCTCACAGTTCCTATAGGTCAGCAGAGCCAACTGATTCTCACTTGGGTCTTTCTTGTCACTGCAGAGAAGTGGTGGCTGAGGCTAGTCATTCAGTCACTCTTATATCTTGTGCTTTGGCAGGGTTATGGTGCAGATCAGTCTAGCAAACAACCACCTAACACACAAAGGAACCATTAACTGGTATCCGCCCTTAAGATTCCAACACCACTGACATGCTCACTAAGGAGAGACTCCTCCCAGGGAAACCAGTGCTCATTTCTTACACTGTGTTTTGAAGTCCGAGCTGCACAGGTTCTCTTGGTCTGTGTGTCTAGTCACAGTCGTTTCAATACAAATCCAGGGTTTGTTTGTTTGTTTGTTTTTTAATGATAAAGAATGCTGCCTGATAACACACACCACCTTTATTTTATTTTATTTTACTTTATTTTATTTATTTCATTTTATTTTAAACTAGGATGCTTCCAAAGAAACAGTTTTGGGATGAGATAAACTGATGCCAGCTGACAGGGGAGAGATGCTAAAATCTGTTGTGAACTCTTTCCTCCAACATGTCCTCGAACTTGGATTAACAACTTCTCTGTAACCACAGGATCTTACTTTTCACAGGCACCAGTACTTTTCGCACTCTCAGTTTGCGGCTTTTTATCCTTTTTTTAATGTGTTACAGTATCATTTAAGCGTGAGGTCAAGGGAAAGTTAAAAATGCACCAAACACAGGGGTAGGTGACATTCCTACTCTCCCTCAAAAGAAGAACCGCCCTCTTTGCGGGTTTTCAAGTTGAAACCCCAGCAGTGAACACTAAGTGGCAGGAAGAGAGGTTCTTGGAAGAGAGACTCAAGCGCCAAGTGCGCAGGCTCCTGCTGAAGACCTCGCGCAGGCGCACGGTGGCGGCCGAGTTTGGCTGCTAAGATTCTAAAACTGTTTCATAAAGAAATGGTGAGTGCGGCCCTGGAGGTGTGACAGCGTCCACCCTTTCCATGGATGTCGGCTGGCAATTGAAGCTGGAGTTCCCTTCTTGGAAACCGGCGCTCAGAGAATCGCAGCGCATCTGGTTTTGCACCCTGCGCAGGTCACTAAGATGCAACCTCCTGTGGAGTCTAGGATCCAGACAGCGTGCACCCCCTTAGCCTGACAGCTTCAGAGCACACCCTTGTGGTTTGGGAGCCTTCATGTCCACCTGCGAACCCAGCCTGGCATCCGAGTATCCAGGCCGCAGCCCGCGCTCGGAAACGCCAGCACCTGGAGAACTGCAGCCATGGAGCATCTGCTCCAGCTGCACCTACGTGTGCAAGGACCCAGCGAGATCAGTGGCAGCCTGACTTGGGCTCAGGGACCTTCCAGAGAGGAAGAGGGATGTAAATATTCATTGCAGTCTTCTCCAGGGAAGCTCCGTGAAAGATCTTCGACATTCCTGTCTCTGCAGAAGCCAGACGCCACCGTGCGGTTCTCAGCCTTCTATGTCTACAATGTCCACGATATCAGTGGATGACCACCCTAATGTTACAAATCAGGGAAGGGCCTTCCTGCCTCTGTCCTTCCTGCCTGTGCTCCCAGCAGCTGAGGAACAGAAGCCAGGTCAGCAACAGAGAAGATGCACAGGTAGAGACTAGCTGGGGAGACAGAGAGAAAGGCACCCACTTCAGGATTTGGGGAAGACAGAATGAAATGTAACTTTATTTTTTACATTCCACATTTTTTATTGGTGCATTATAGTTGTGCATAAATGATGGGATTTGTTGTTACATATTCATACATGCACACGATATGTTAATATAATTTGGCTATATGTAACTTTTGAATTAAGATTTTTATTCTCACTTTTACATATTTCTGGACATATTAAGTCCATCAAGTAAGAACATTTATTGAACATTAAAGAACTAGAATCAAGAAAATTTACAAGGAAATATATGTGAAAGGAAACTGTAGGATCTTTGGAGAAATGTCAGATTCTAGTGTGGGTGGGAAGCATGCAACCTGAGCCAGGAACACGCAGTGCCAGGAAATAAGGCAGTGAAGAAAAGCATATATATAAAACTCATAAAATCCACATTGATGACCATGTGTCAGGGGCTCAGGAGACACTGGAAAAGCTGTCAGTGGCAACACTGGAACCATTAAGGCAAAAGCAAGTTAAGTGTATTGGCTAATGACCCTGGTGGGTTGATGTTGAAACTTAACCCCCAGTGCAATAGTATCAAGAGGTGGGACCTTAGGAAGAACTTAGGTTGTCACACTTTAACCTGCTGGTAGAAATTTCTGCTCACATAAAGGTAATAAGGAAGTCTGCAGTTGCTCTTCCCCAGGTTACTCTGCTGTCGTTTTGTTCTGAAATGTCCCTCAAAGTCCCATGAGTTAACATGGGACTCATTCCAGCATGGTCCCAAGTAAGTGGCTCTTTTGGGAGGTGGTTGAACCTTTAAGAGGTAGGGCATACTTTTGGGGATTCAGGTCAGTGGGGTGTGTCCCTGTAGGTGCCATTGGGACCCTGGCCTTTCCTCCCTTTCCTTCCTGGCTGCCATGAGGTGAGTGGCCTCCTTTGCCAGGCAGTCCCACCACCAGGGTTGCCTCATCACAGGCCCCAAAGCAGTGGGGCTCACTGGCCCTGCACTGAAGCCTATAAAACTGTGGTCAAGGAAGCATATTCTCTCATGAAATTGATTTTCCTCAGGTATTTGTTACAGTTGTAAAACACTAACTAACATGCACCATATGAGACACACAACCAGGCACCATCTGAGCCAGGTTTGGTGGCACACACCTGTGGCCCCAGCAACTCAGGAGGTTGAGGCAGGAGGATCCCTTGAGCCCAAGAGTTCAAGACTAACTTAGAAAACATAGAGACCCCCATTATAAAAACAAGGCACCACCTCTGAAGCCCAGAGCAGCCCTCACCAGACATGGAATCTTGCTTGTACCTTGATCTTGGACTTTCTACCTCCAGAACCAGGAGAAGTAAATTTCTGTTGTTTATAAATTACCCAGTTTAAGATATTTTATTATAGCAGGAATGGACTAAACTAAGACAAACCCAAAGTTTGAAATTAATGTGCTTGACTAATATGTATATGACTAATATGTATAAATAAATAAATACAAATTATGATACATACCCAATGCAGAAGAATTCTAAGCAATTTATGGGAACACAGCAGCTTCAAGGATGGGGAGAATAACTCCATTCCTGATGTGTAAGCTACAAATAATGCCTTGGTTCCAAAGAGCACAGTATGGAGAAGGAAGAGAAAGAAAAACGTTACACTAGAGATATCTGAAGAGTACTCCATCCATGAGGTGATCAGTGTCACGGTCATCAGTGGTTGCTAGTACGTATCATTGCTCTGAGGTGATGAGCGTGGTAATTTGCCTCTGTGGCCTGGCCTTCCTCCCCCAAACCAACAGCTCAAGTGTACTCATGAGAAAAACATCACCCCAGTTCCAATACCAGACCCTTCTATAAAATCCCTTACCAGTACCTCACAAAACTGTTAAGTTGTCAAAAGCAATAAATTCTGAGAAATTGGCACAGTCAAGAGGATGCTGAAGAGATGTGAGTACTAAATGCAGATGTGGTTCCCTGAACAGAGAAGGGCATTAGGTGGAAAGGAAGGAGTTCTGAATGGAACCTGGACTTCAGTTAGTAATTTATCAATGTTGCCTCATTAATTATATCAAATGTACCACACTAATGTAAGCAGTTTGTACCAGGGCAATCTGGATTCAGGGAGTATGGAAACTGTGTGGTTTCCTATTTTCCTGTAAATCTAAAACTATTCTAAAAAAGGAATTTAAGTTTTCTGAAAATATTGAAAATTCCATGTCTACAGTATATTAAAGATAGCTGCAAATTCTTTCTATTTTTCCCAATAAAAGGTGCAATTGAGTCCTGGACTCTTAAAGCTTGGCTTGCCTCATAGAATGAGGTGAAAGTGATATGATTTTCATGTCAATGATGTTATTTCTGCAATCAAGGACAAACCATAAGCCTTGTGGCTCCTGGTCAAGATTCTTGGAAAACTCACTCATGAAGCTTGGCTGCTAGGCTGTGAGGAAGCACAGGTAGCCCTGTGAAGAGGCCCATGTGGGAGGAACTGAAACCCCATCCAAATGCCTGGACTGAGCTTCCAAATGACACCCAACACCAGCTTCCCAGGAATCCAAATGAGCCATTCTGGAAGCAAATCCCCCAGGCCCAGTCAGTCCACCCATTACCATTATGTGAAGGACACATGAGCCTTCCCCACTGACCTGTAAAATACATGTGTGAGGAAAATAAGTGATTCTTGTTTTTCCAAACCACTAATGAAAAAAGAAAGATGCTTTGTAATTATGTTCCATAAATCAAAGTTTTCAGGAAAATGATTGTATTTAAATATTAAGAGTAATTTTGCTTCTCATTAGAGAAAAGACACTCAGTTATTCTGACCAAAATCTTTTTAAATTAATTTTTTATTTGGTCTTTTTTGATATATATGACAGTAGAGTATATTTTGACATACATGAATGAAGTATAATTTATTCTAATTGGGATCCCATTCTTGTGGTTGCACATGATATGGAATTACACTAGTCATGTGTACATATGTGAATGTAGAAACGTTATGTCTGATCCATTCTACTGTCTCTTCTATTCCCAAACCCCCTTGCCTTCATTCCCCTTTGTCTAATCAATGAATTTCTATTCTTCCCCCTCCCCCCACTCCGTTTTACAGATATTGGACCCAGTTACATCTACTGCTCAGTTACATCCCAACTACTTTTTATTTCACCCAGGCTGGCCTCAAACTTGAGATCTTCCTGCCTCAGCCTCCCAAATAGCTGGGAGTATACGATTGTGTCACTGCAATTCTCATTTAAAATATTTTAAACTTACTATTTCAAAACTATTTCAGACTTACAAAATAGCCATGAAGACAGGACAGAATGTCAATGTGTCTTTTACCCAACATGCAGCATCTTACATACTCTCAAAACAGGAAATGAACATTAACATGATACCATCGATACTATCATCTGCAGACTTGAATTTAATTTTGTCATTTGTCCCTTAATGTCTATTTCTTGCTCCATAAATCTGCATTACTTTTGCTTAGCATTACTTTTGTCCCCTTCTAAGTGGAAGAATGTTTTGTGTTTTCTCAGAGTCTCTATCGCTTTGGTACCCATTAATCATCAGACCCAACTAATCACCAAAATGGTTTACTTCTCTTCTATGCTCATGCTCATGTATCTATGTTCTATAACCAAGCTAGTATTTCCCCTACTCTAAATCAACCCAGGGCCAGGCAGCAGAAAACTAGAAGCTTATGCCCTATAGGTTCCATTACTACTCAGACTAGTCAGTTTAGGCTGTGTCTCCTGCCTGGTCCTGCCTTTCCCTCAGGAAGCAGTAACAGTTCTGGCCCAGGTTGCCACCTCACTCCTGCTTCTGCCTCCTCAGCAAGTCTGGTACTTCCCCCTGTGCCTGCTAGACATGCTGGGCCTCTCACTTCTGTCAAGCTGAGAAACATTAGGCTTCTTTCAATTGTATTATCCTCTCTGTGTTGTCACCTGCACAAAATGAAATCCTGTAGGTTTAGATGAGACAAGTAACTCTTCCTCCAGCCTTAACTCTCTCATAGGCTTTTTTAGTGGATGTGCTTATTATGTGGAGTCTGGTCCTGATGTGGAACTTTGGCAGACTCCACATGGACTCCTAGGACTCACCTCTGAAGTTTTTTTTTTGTTTTTGTATTTTTGTGTTTTTTTTTTTTTTTTTGATGCCACACCTGAGAGGTTCCAGCTATATTACTGTCCAGAGCAACTGCAGCTATGCGAACTGCTATGCAGCTTCCATCCCTGCTACTTGTAGTTCAGCTGGAACAGTGTCCCAGGCAGAGAGCTTGGTTATCCAGGAGCTCACTTTGTGAGTTTCTCTTCCTTCAGAGTTTCACCTCTTATGCTGCCTTTGTCCACTACCTAAAAATAGTGAGCAATATATTTCATCAGTTTCACAGTTGTTAATAGCAGGAAAACTAGTCTGGTTCCATTCCCTCAGGACTCTATGTGGGAGACTCGGCACTTCATTTTTGAAGGCAAATTTAGCAGGGCATAGAAGTCTACAATGGAGGTAATTTTTGACCACTTTAAAAATGTGATGCAATCACATCTGTGATTAACAAGAATTCTCACAAAGTTCTGCTCATGTCCTTAGTCAGCAGCAGCTTCCAGAATCCTGATTTCACACCACTTTTGTCATGCCAGTCAGCACCATCTTTCTCTTTTGCTTCCACATCTCCAGTTCAATAAATATTATTTATGCATTTGTTTGTTTAATTTGCTTATTTTATGTGGAATTTCCCCAGGTTTGAGACTGGACAGAAGCTGCCCAACTAATGACATAAGAGAAGAACTGGAAGGCAGCAAGAGGGCAGGCTCACCTAGTGAGGGGTAACTTCTTCAGCCCCTCATGGTCAAGGTGGAGGTGCACTTCAGTGTTCTGGCTCAGTGTCTACTGGACTCATGAACTTGGTAACACATGTGTGTCACTGGATGAGGGAAAATTTGTGGAGGGGATGAGTTGAGCTGATACAGACAAGTGAAGGAAGAGCCAGACTCGTGGTCCTGAGTTTCTGGTTCTTGAGAGTCATGGAAACTAGATCTCACCTGAGCCACAGACCCCAGCTTTGAGATTGTGGGTCACAGCCAGCATGGAGGCTGCAGCTTGTTTGAGGCTGTGCTCCATGGGTAAATGTCCCAGGCCTCTATGGAGTGCAGTGTGGTGCCATCACCTGGGGTCACCTGGAGATTTAGAACACTATCCCACTGACAATCACTTGGTTTTCCCCAAATACAAAAGTATTTTTCAGTAAAACCTTTAAAATCCATCACACTTGCACAAAACAAATGGATCCACCTGCCTTGGTAAGGAGGACTTCAGGCCCAGAGCTGTCAGGGAGGGATGTCCCACTTCCTGAGCTGTGACTCTGCTCTTGAGAGGAGATTTATTTTGACCAAATGTTGGAGAGTTCATGAGCCTGGTCATGTCTGTTGACATGAGTCAGTGAGGGCAGTTCTCCTTGAAACCTCCAATGTTGACCTCTGTTCCCTAGGATGGGCCTGGGGAAGTTCCCTAGTTTTGACCCAGTGTGAGGCATTTAGGCCAGAAGTTCCCAGGGACCTGCACATGACACAGCAGTGGGTAACACCTCCAAAGATAAAACCTCTGATAAACGTGACAGTCACATTTGTAGTGTTTGGAGTCAGGGCATTTGAATGAGAATGGAAACCCTGGCCTCACCACAATGCAGGCTTCTTCTCACATAAAGCAATCAATTTGTATATTGTTTTGGTTTCAGTGGTTTATCAATCACATGTGGTTTGGTGTGTCCTGCATGATTTGCATCAGAATTCCCACTTACACCTCTGTGACTGACCAGACACACTAATGTGCACACAAAGATGTACAAAGATATTCATTGCAGCATTTTAGGGCAAGACAGAAAACAATGTGCACAAATTAAATTACTTTCAAAAGAATAAAATGAAATAAACTACTTTTTATCTATAAAATGCAAATCTGGCAACACTAAGAAATACCTGTTGTCATTTAGAGATTTGAGGGAATATTATGACATTATCCAATTTACCAGAGGGAAATGTTTAACCTATGTGTACACAGATTTATATGCAGGCAAGTATTCATAGGAATAGTTAGGAAAACGCAAACACTGCCCTACCCACAAGATCACCTCTGGATAGAGGAGAACAGGTGATGAGGAAGACCAGCCCTTCCTGTGTCAGAAGATTTAATATTTCTCAATACAGTACATTCCTACATTAACTGTTTAATGTTTTAAGTGATATTGAAGATGAAAAAATATGGAAAATCAGAATGACAGAGAAGAATCACAGGAGGAAAGAGGGAAAAAATTATTTCATCAACAGAAGGACCATGGAGAGAAAGTGGGGAAGGGATAGGGGATTCTGCTCTCAGCACTGACAGTGCCTGGCCCCTGGATCTAAGCCATGTACCCACCCCTCAACCTCTGCCTGGGGACCATCAATAATGTGAAGAGGTTTCCCTAGTACATGGCAACCTTTATGAGTCCTCCTGCTCTGAGCAGTGCTGACTGGACAGCTCTCCCCTGCGTTCTCTGCAGCCCCAGGGCCTGGACTCAGCACCCCTCCTGCAGCCAGAATCCAAGGACAGAACAGAAACACTCTCTGATCTCTAATCATGGCTGAAGTGGCCTATAGCATGAGGTTGTTACCTTGATGGGAATTGAAGTCAGTAAAACACAGAGACACAGGTCCCCAGGGCTCTGATGCTGTGCCTTGCAAAGCCAAGCACACAGTGGCCTGAGGCTGAGGGTGGCCACACACTCCTGAGGCACCTGTAATGCTTCCTCCTTAAACAAAAACAAATGCCTCAGGTTGCATCTCCCCACCAAACTCAATGGTTTGTCTCCAGATCATTCCCAAAATTTTATCACAGAGATGACCACTGGCATGGCTGCCTATCCCAGGGAGGAAGATGAGACCAGCCATAAAAATCAATTCTATCAGTGACTGCACAACCCTCTAAGGCATCAAAGCCCTCAACTCCAACATAAACCCCAAGCCTTTCCTTAGGGAATCATCAAGTATGACCAATAAGAGTTTTATATGCTGAACTTAGCTCACAATTGGCAAGAAAGTTAAGAAAGAGCCAGTTTTCTGAATTTATCACAGAGTTAAAACATTTGGATACTTTACATTGCACTTCATAATGATAAAAAAATGATGTTTATAGCTTGTGGTTTCTAAAGCTGAATTGTAAACTTCCCATCTCCATATCCCAGGACCAGACTCCTTTCTAAGGTCATGCCAAAGAGCATCAACTGTACATCTTTGAATGAGTCTGGAAAGATAAAGAGAGTTAAATGTCATGGCACATGCCTATAATCTCAGCAACTGGGAAGGCTAAGGCAGGAGGATCCCAAATTCTAGACCCACCTTAGCACCTTAGAGAGACCCTTTTGCAAAATAAAAGTAGAAATGATGGAGTATGTACCTTAGTGTTAAAGTGCCCCTGGTTTCAATTGCCAGTAGGCACTGTCCAAAACAAACAAACAAAAGAGAAACTTTTGGCAATTGGGGTTCAGAGAGGCACAGATACAGATAAGGTGGAAGAGAACCTGGGAAGGGAGCTGAGGGTGGAGAACACAGCAGGGTCTTCTCAGGAGGGACAGGTGCTGAAACCTTCCCTGCTGCTCTCTCCATGCACCTTCCTTCCTGGAGCCCAGCAGGCTTCCTAGCTGGCACCTTCCTTGATGGTGGAAGGAGTGCTGCAGTCACAGTTCACACCTGGAAACTTCTGCCTCAAAGTCATCTGTCCTAGGAGACCCACAAATCTGGAGAAGCATCTCTAGAAATGTGGCATTATGTATAATTATTATCTCCAACAAGTGTAAAGGGTGCATGGTCTATTGCACACATCAGCTCTCCATGGTGTAATAGATCTGGTTCCCTCACCTGGAAGCTGGCCAGGCCCATCCTGGGGTACATTAGATGTGGGTGCCAGAGACCATGAGGCTTGGCTCCAGTTCTGGGCTATGTGGGAGCCCCATTCCCCAGCACAAATTCCCTCCTCCCCATTCATCACCCTTTCCTCACTGGAAACTCCCTTAGTCTAACCACAGGTGGGCAGGTTTGCAAATCAGCCCTAAGAGGAAGAATGGGTTGGTGATAGGGCTGATTTGTAGTCATTTTCCTGCCTGGGCATGTTGTAAGGTATTTCTGGTGTTCTAAACCCAGTGTCTTTCTGAGGCTGATCATTTGGGGACCTAGCTCCTTAGGGAGCAGGGAGTATTCCTGGGAGCTGGTCTTGCGCTGTCTAAGACCCAGAGAAGGGAAGGCATGAAAGAATACTCCAAAAATGAGGTGAGAGGTCAGGGAGGGAGAGTTTCCTGGCTGGGTGGAGGGTGGCACTGGGACACAGCTGCTTTGATGGGCTTTCTGGTTCTCATTCATTTGTTCCATTGCAGCTCCAAATTTAGCACCCCCACCACTAGCTCCCAGTGTGACCAACCTTCTGGAAACTGGTTCTGGACTGCCTCAGTGGTTTCCCTGAGACCTCCCATTTCCTTCTCTCAAGAAGAGCCCTGAGAATTATGAATAAGGCACAGACTTTAGTCAGTAGCACTGTGTCAATATTGCCTCGTTAATTATAACAAATATACCACACTAATTTAAGAAATCCATAATAGGGAAAATGGATTTGTGGTATGTGGAAGCTGTATTCATTTCCTATTTCTTCTAGAAACTTAAAGATGTTCCAAAAAATGAATTGGAATTTTTGAGGTTTCAATATTTTGTCCAAGTTTTATTTTAAGTGATGTTAATTACAGCATTCAAAGGGAAAGATCCAATTCCATACAAAATGGAATATTCTGAAATGTCCCTATTAAACTGCTAAAAAATAAACTGAGTGGTGAGAATACAACAGAAGTCCAATTTAGATTCTTAGTGTTGCTGATACCAGTCTTGGAGATCAGGAACAGGTCCTTGTTCCCCCAGTGTTGAAGATTAAAAATGCAAGATACGCCAAGGCAAGGATAAAAAGCAAATTTTATTTAAGAGAGTGACAGAGGCAGTAGACTTCTCCAAAGTGGTGCCTCAGAGCCAGAGCCTGTGGTAGGGAGTGTGCCTTGCTCTTTTAGAGACTCCAGAACACTCCTCTATAATTATTGTCCAATATGTGACCAATGGCATGGACTTAGAGATTCATGGTAACGCAGAATCATGATGGCTGAGATTAGCAACCCATTGCTTTCTCTTTGATAATGAGTCCTCATTCTCTCTCAACATCCACATCCTGACTGCCAGACATTTATCCCTGCCTCTGTTTGCTGAGGAATGTGACATATCCTGTCCCTGTATGCCAGGCAGGGCTGCAGGCATATTGCTTTTTTGGCAAAGAAAGCATACAGCTCTGGAGCCTGCACAGTGGACCCATCAGACAGAATTATTCTCTTAACTTTGTGCCCTCACCTATCTGTCCCCTAACATTGTCAGCATGTGATTACAATCATGAAACCTCTTCGGAGCTTGCAGCTGGAGCTCCTGGAAGGTATTACATACACTTGTGCAAGGGCAAAAAGCAAAAGCAAGACACAACATGAAAAGGAATCAAGTTTCACATTACAGGTTCATTACGTCCACATTCTCCAGCTGAAAATGGTACAAAACAAACAGCGATCCCACCCTGAAGAGTACTTTTGGTGAAAAAGAGGTCATGATGGGCTAGGGTAGAAAAGGGTCATGAATATCTGTTTAAAAATGTCCCTTCAAATGAGTTTGTATGAGATGGCAAAACCAGACCTGGTTCCAAAATGAAACTGCTTGGGGAAAGGGTCAGAGTCCCTTCCCCTTCTGAGAGCCTTTCTTCAGGAAACCTAATTAACCACAAGTCCCTACATTGTGGATTGTAAATGACTATCTCTAAGAGTTGACATTCACCCTTTTGTTTTTTTGTTTCTTTATTTACTTATTGATTCATTGAACACAAATGGAGTACAGCTATTGTTTCACTGGTTGTACACAAAGTAGAGTCACACCATCTGTGCGTTCATGCATGTACACAGGGCAATGGTATCTGTCACACATTCTGTTATTATTTTTACCCCCCCC
>JAJEJO010053148.1:162989-178734 GCA_020662805.1 Glaucomys volans | reverse complement strand
TTTTTTTTTTCCTGTCAACCCAGTGCTAACAATCTGAGTACTACTCTTCAGGCTGGCCCCAGGCAGCTGCAAATCATCCTGTTGTGGTTCAGGGACACCAGTCTTGCAGGGGAAAAAATCCTCAGGAAAGCTGCCTGATCTATAAAAAAGTAGGCAAAAAGGACGTGGCTTCTATTCTCTTTTCCATCCACACTTTGTCCATGGGAATGAAATTGGAATTTGAGAACAGGGTTCAATTTGCTGCTTCTGCAGACAAATAAAATCTATGTGGGCCATAGGCCTCACTGATTTCCTTTCTGGCTTCTTGTCTCAAGGGTTCAATAATAAAATCCATGGAGGGTGGCAGAGGACAAAAATAAAATAATAAAGTTAGTTCTGAATGAGAGGGAGAAATGAACTCCCCATTATGTGAGGGTGGAAACTGGCAGAAAAATTTTCCACTTGAGTATACTGGTCTGGGGACTTAAGGGTTCTGGATAAGGGCATTGATCAGAGTCCATGCTGAACAGACATTAAAAGTGTTGAGGCTTATTGTTGGAATCTATGCTGTACAGATGTTGAGAAGGTACCAAGGCTGTTGGCTTGGCCCATGACTTTCTATTTGACTGTGAACTTTTAGTCCTAAGTGTGAATTTTTGTACCCTCCATTTGAGTGCACCCCACTTCCATTTTCCTGCCACTCTAGGACAAAGGAGTGAACTGGAATGTTTAAACTCATAGGATTGCCTTTACATTTGGAAAAACCTTGTAATTGGGCCCATTACACTCTTTGATGATTAGCTAGACTGTCTTAATGGGGGGTAAAAGATGAAAATTGCCAGTAACAAGAAATGGGGCAATGGGTTCTAGTCCTATTAAATTTAATTATAACCTGTGGACAAAATAGTTTGCCCATTTTAAGATCTGACAGGATGCCCTATTCAACCAGAGGGCACTCTGGGTGCAACTCTGCCTGTTGCCCACAGAGCCAAAATGCAAGGGTCCCTCCAAGGCCCCATGAATTCAAGCACCTGTGTCTTGACCCTGCTGATTTCTGCAGAGAGAGGTCCCTAACAATCATTGTATGGTCAATGTGACTTCTTTGGACGGAGTGCCCTAGATACATACATACATAAAGAGAGTCTCTAGGTACAATTGGGTAATTGTAGGGAACTCATTTAAAGTTACTGGCAGTATGATGATGATAATGGAGACTGGTCAAATAACCCATGTTCCAACCCCTTGAGTGCAAACTGTAAGAAATAAGAGATTTAAGGCATAGTTTCTTAAATATGCCAGACTGATCACTTTCCTCAGATAAAATTCATTGTGTAAATTAAATATACAGATAACATGCTCACCCCAAAAGTAACAACCTCATTTGCAAGTGCCTTCCAGGAAAAACAAACAGAACATGCTCTGCTGGGGATCTCCTAGAAGTGAGTGAGGCCTTTAGGCCAAAGGGACCCTGAGAAAGTGATCAGTGCTATCTTAACAAAGGTTGCTTTAGGAGGAAATAACTTGCCCCAGAATGGTGGATAACCCCTTAAGAAATAGGCATTCATTCTCTTCTGGACAGCTGTTTAACATGTACAGTGAGTCAGTTTTGCCAATATCCTACCCTGCCTCCTCTGCCTGTTACAAAACCTCACACTGATGTGTGCCAATTTGTGTGCAGGACTTGAAAGTTAAAAAATATTAAACTGCGATGTCCATTGTTTTGGGGATTTTTCTTTGTCAGAGATACAAATGACTTAAGATCTTGACCAGGTTTGTTTCATGAATAACCTAAATATACATGACTAGAGATATGTATATATCTAAAACTAAATGTTTTTCTGAACCTTATCTAATGTTCTGTAAAAATTTATAAAATGAAAGTTTATATAGGTTTGACCAATAAGTGCTACTTTTATACATTGCATCTGACATAAAAGGGCAACACTGCCATTTAAAAAATGGACATATCTGTCTGCTTTGACAGTCTAATTCTAATTATTGACACTGTTTCCTAAATGCATAAGAGTTTTAAGGCTATCCTTGATTTTTGTTGGTGCTGCTAAACTCTTCAAGCCTGTAATTTTCTCTGGATTATGAAAATTACTGTGAAAATTAAACCTAGTTGATATAAGGACATCTGTGTAATGGTGATGCTATTAGTTCTTTGTACACTAAGTATATTCATGTTCTTCTAATATGCAAGTATTAAAATATAAAGCTTGGGAGAGCACTTTACCAAGCTGGTGTTCTCCAAATTAAATTATCCATAATAGTAACTTTAGACATAAAAATAGCAAATTTAATTGAGGATTTATTTATGTCTGTTTGTACAGAATTTAATGTTCTGTAACTGGACCTGTTATCAATAAGTTGTTCCTCCTGATGGGCAGAATTACAACCTCTGGGTCAGGATTCTCCTGTGTTTCAACATCATGTCCTCATTATTAAATTGGCATTGGGAACAAGGACTGAGATTTTTGTTACATTGGGTCTGCACATATCATGTACTTGGTATCAAAATTGGCTTATAGATAAGTGAGTACTCATAAATTTAATAAATGGATCCAAATAATTTTTAGTCCACATTACTTAAACATTTATAAATTTTCCCCTTAAATTGGTTGAACATATAAGAATTTAAGATTGCTTTATTTTGGGGTCTTCACCAAAACCAAAGTTACTAACAGTTAAAATTCTAACTGATATAATTCTATGCACAAAAAGTACAAAAAATTTCATTAGTGTAAATAACAAAGTATTTCATCTTATTAAAATGGCATAATTAGAAAAATTCAGAAATTTCATGAAGATTGTTTCAGAATGTACATTTAAGAAAAGGTTGGCAACTAGGAAAGAGACTTAATAAAATTTTAGTGATGGAAATATAAAAAATGGAAGGAAAAGGGAATGTTTCTGGATAAGGAAGTCTTTTGTATAGTAAAGTAAACAAATTGTAGGGTGTCTAATTATATTACACTAGGTTTGCAGATGGTAAACCTCAAAAGGTTTTGTGGGAATAAGTTGTGTATAATCACCACAGTTGAAGTTATTTAAGGTTTTTTCCCTAAGATCAAATATTAATGTACCAAAATAAATGAAAATTTAATTCTCTATGTGTTGAAGTAACAAGGATTTCTTAAAAAATTAATCTGCTGTTATCATCAAGATAATTTTTTGTGTCTGTTAGGTTTTATTATTTAGGGGAACTAATCTTTAAAGGGATTAATGTTTGTAGAACTCAAGTTAAACAACTGTCATTTTACATTATTAGACTACACTACAGATTCTAAATTTTTCTTAAAAGTTAATCTTGGTGAATATAAGGACATCAGTGTAATTGTGATGTTGGAGTCTTTGAATATTAGATGTATTCACATCTTCCAAGGTTATAAGTCTTTAAAATAAAAGTTTTAGAACACTTTACCAAGTTGGTGCTCTCCAAAGTAACATTTTCTGTAGAGTAGTCTCTTTTAGACTTATATAAAAGTAACAAATTTAGTTGGGAATTTGTTTGTGTCATTTAATATTTTGTAATTAGATAAAATAACTGATCATCACTAAGTTATATATACAAATTTTGTTACTGTTTACACTGGGATGGGAACCTGAATGCCTGAAAGGTATAAGGAGAGCATGGGTTATTTAAAAGGTGACAATATTGGATATGAAGACACTTTGCTACTTTCCTACAAAAGGGTTAAAAGCTATCTTGGCTTATTTGATTTGTGTTTCAGATATAATATTTGGTTATGATAACTGATATACATGTGGACTCAGGAAACAATATATGAAAATTTTGTAAAATAATATTTAAGAAAGACTGAAAGATCAGCTTCAGAAATAAAACACCCTAAATCAGATTTGTCAAGAGGCCAACTCAAAGAGTTAAGATTGCCTCTCACCTTCTTCCATGTTAGGATAATCACTCAAGTTCATTTGAAGGTAAGCTCAAAAAATAGATTTATTTTTGTTTTTAGGATTACTGTGATCTTAAAAAAATAGGGAATATAATATATAAATAAGTAAAGGTTTGGGATTATAAAAAGTATCTTTCTTGGTTCATAGCTATTATAAAACCAAAATATGTTTTTATTCTTGTTGATTTCATTTTGTATTTTCCTTGCAAACTTTATAACAATTGTCTGTCAGTGCTTTATGGAAATACAACTTCTAATGTAAAAATCTGAGTGAATGTCAGATAATGTTAATCAACTATATGCTAAACAAAATATAAAGCAGATTTCCAGTATAAATATTGACCCCAATTAAATGGAAGGGGTAAATAACTAAAATTTTAGATATTAAAGTTAAGATCCAGTACTCCTACATTAAGGCTAGTAAAATTGATCTGTTTGACTTTTTTTTTAATTTATTTAATTTTGATTCATTGAAGACAAATGGAGTACGGCTATTGTTTCTCTGGATGTACACAAAGTAGAGTCACACCATCTGTGCATTCATACATGAACACAGGGCAATGATGTCTGTCACACATTCTGTTATTATTATTAACCCCCACCCTGACCCCACCAATCCCTTCCCTCTATGCTATCTATCCTTCCTCCATTCATGCCACCCTTCCACCCCACATTATGCATCATCATTCACTTATCAGAGAGACCACTTGGCCTTTGGATTTTGGGGGATTGGCTAATCTCACTTAGCATAACAGTCTCCAACATCATCCATTTACCTGCAAATGCCATAATTTTATTCTTCTTTATGGCTGAGTAATATTCCATTGTGTATATATACCACAGTTTCTTTATCCATTCATCTATTGAAGGGCATCTAGGTTGGTTCCACAATGAAGCCATTGTGAATTGAGCAATGATGAACATTGATGTGGCTGCATCACTGTAGTAATCTGAATTTAAGTCCTTTGGGTATAGGCCAAGGAGTGGGATAGTTGGGTCAAATGGTGGATCCATTCCGAGTTTTCTAAGGAACCTCCACACTGCTTTCCAGAGTGGCTGCATCAACTTGCAATTCCACCAGCAATGTATTAGTGTACCCTTTCCCCACATCCTCACCAACACCTGTTGTTGCCTGTATTCTTAATAAAAGACATTCTAATTGGGGTAAGATGAAATCTTAAGGTGGTTTTGATTTGCGTTTCTCTTATAACTAGGGATGTTGGACATTTTTTCATAAATCTGTTGATTGTTTATAGATCTTCTTCTGTAAAGTGTCTGTTCATTTCCTTGGCCCATTTATTGATTGGATTATTGGTATTCTTGGTGTAAAGATTTTTGTGTATTTTGTAGATTCTGGATATTAGTGCTCTATCTGAAGTGTATTTGGCAAAGATATTCTCCCACTCTGAAGGTTCTCTCTTCACATTTCTGATTGTTTCCTTTGCTGAGAAAAAGCTTTTTAGTTTGACTCTATCCCAATCATTGATTCCTGCTTTTATTTCTTGCGCTTTCAGAGTCATGTTAAGGAAATCTGGTCCTAGGCCAACATGATGAAGATTTGAACCTATATTCTCTTCTGTTAGGTGCAGGGTCTCTGGTCTGATTCCTAGGTCCTTGATCCATTTTGAATTGAGTTTTGTACAGGGTAAGAGATATGGGTTTAGTTTCATTTTGCTGCATATGGCTTTCCAGTTTTCCTAGCACCATTTGATGAAGAGGCTATCTTTTCTCCATTGTATGTTTTTAACTCCTTGGTCAAGTATGATATATCTGTATTTATGTGGATTTGTCTCTCCATCCTCTATTTTGTACCATTGATCTACCTATTTATATTTTGCCAATACTATGCTGCTTTTGTTACTATTGCTCTGTAATATAGTTGAAGGTCTGGTATTGTGATACCCCCTTGCTAAGCATTGCTTTAGCTATTCTGGATCTCTTATTCCTCCAAATGAATTTCATGATTACTTGCTCTATTTCTTTGAGGTCTGTCATTGGGATTTTAATTGGAATTGCATTGAATTTGTATAGCACTTTTGATAGTATGGCCATTTTGACAATATTAATTCTGCCTATCCAAGAACATGGGAGATCTTTCCATCTTCCCAGATTCTCTTTAATTTCTTTCTTTAGTGTTCTGTAGTTCTCATTGTAGAGGTCATTCACTTCTTTTCTTAGATTGATTCCCAAGTGTTTTATTTTTCTTGAGGCTATTGTGAATGGTATAGCTATCCTAATTTCTCTCTCAGAGGATGCATCACTTATGAATAAAAATGCATTAGATTTATGAGCATTAGTTTTATATCTTGCTACTTTATTGATTTCATTTTTCAGTTTCAGATATTTTCTGGTGGAATTTTTAGGGTCTTCTAAATAGGGAATCATGTCATCGGCAAATAGGGAGAGTTTGAGCTCCTCTTTTCCTATTTGTATTCCTCTAATTTCTTTAGTCTGTCTAATTACTCTGGCTAGAGTTTCAAAGACAATGCTGAATAGTAGTGGTAAAAGAGGGCATCTCTGCCTTGTTCCCCTTCTCAGGGAGAATGCTTTCAATTTTTCTCCGTTTAGAATGATGTTATCTGTGGGCTTAGCATACTGTTTGATGTTTAAAACCAAAACTTGGAGACTAAAGATATGAAAATAAGAGGGTCAAGGAAAATAGCCTATATCTGATTCTTGCCCTCTGTGGTCAGCTCAGACCCAGTGTATGATGGGACTTCCCGAAGGGCTTTCCAACTGTGGTTCACATGAACTCCCAATCAGGGGCATCAATGAGACCCTGGAGAATAGAAACCCAACCAGTGCACATTCTGCAAAGTAGAGGGTCATTGGAGAAGCAAATGTCCTTAATGCCTCCAAGGGACACCACATGTGGTCAGCAAGAACTTGAGCTATCCTCATAACAGAAAAGTTTATTTGGAGCTCATGATTTCAGGTATTCCAGTCAATATAAGACTGACTCCATTGCTCTGATCCCACGACGCAACAGAACAAAATGGTAGAAGGGGCTGATGAAAGAGTACTGCTTGGCTTATGACCCAGAAAGCAGGAAGAAGGAAGGAAAGGGCAAGAGAAAAGATGAACCCATCTGGCACATGTGCCCAATGCCTCATTTTTTCCAACTATATCCCGCCTGCTTACTGTTATCACCAAGTCCATTTATTTAGGATGGATTGATTAGGTTACAGTTCTCACACCCAATCATTTCACCTCTAAGCACTCCTGCATCAACATGAGATTTTGGTGGATTCATAATATGCAAACCATAACACTGGTCCAGTTCAGTCTTCAGTGGTTTTTCTGGATTACATGTGGTAGTCAGGATATTGCCTCCCTGGGTTTCCACAACACACCCATCACATTCTGAACTGATTGCCATGCCTTTGCTCTTACATCAGGCCCAACAATTGGTCAGCTGTGTCATGGGTGGTAGAGTCATTTTACCTGGGCCTCAGGGTTCCAACTAATCCCCTGGACCATGCCAAAGTCCAGGGAACCTAGATAGATAGAACAGAGAAGAGGAGGAGTTTGTAATTGCAATTTCAGGCATGAGAAGTCCCATAGGGCTTCCTGATTATATCTTTGGGGCATGGTCATGATAACTCTTTCACTAATATCGAGGTACTTATCACATAAAATATTTTCTAGCTTACTATTTTTAAATAATTTCAGACTTCAAAAGAATTGTGAAGAAGGATAGAACCTCTATGTATCTTTCACAGAATTTTCCCCATTGTGACATCTTACATAATTCTAATTCAGTTCTCCAAACTGGAAAATTAACATTGATGCAATGCTATTGACTAATGTGCAGACTTGATTCTAATGTTGTCAGTTGTTTCCTAATGCCTACTTCCTGTGGCAGAATCCAATCCAGAATCCTGCATTACTTTTGGTTATCATGCATTCTTTGCCTCCTAACTGGTATAATGCTTGTGCTATCTTAGAGTCTGTTTTCTCTTCCACACCCATTCATTATGGTACCTAATTGTCAAAATTATTTCCATACTCTGAGTCACTTCCTTTACCTAAGTCCCACAAACCAACATTTCTTCTGCCTTATGTCAACACAGGGCTAGAGACCAGACACTGAACAACCACCTCTAAGTCCAAGAGCCTGGTGACATTACTCAAACTAGGCGATCCTGGACTGTATCTCCTGCCCAAGCCTGCCTTTCCCACACACACACAAAAAAACTATAACAGTTCTGTCCCAGGCTTTCCCCCCTCACTACTGCTTATGTGTCCTCAGCAAGCGTGGTGCTTCCCTAAGTGACCTACATGAGCTGCTGGGCCTCTCACTTTTAGCAAACTTAGAAACATCAGACTTCTTTCAGTAGCATTGGCCTCTCTGTGTTGTCACCTCCATAGATTAAAATTCTGTGAGTGTAGGTAAGACAAGTAGCTCTTCCTTAAGCCTTACGTCTCATGTATGCTTTAAGTTGTTTTTCCTATTAGTTTGCATCCTGACCCTGGTGTGGAACTTTGGCCAATCCCACATGGACTCCTGGAGCTTACTTCTGCATGCATTGGTTGATGCCACACCTGAAAATTCTAGCTCCATAACTGTCCAGAGCAACTACAGCTCTATAGGACTTTGATGTTCAACTTTCATCCCTTTCATCCTTGCAATTCAGCTGGGAAACTGTCCCAGACAGAGAGCTCAATTATCCAGGAGTGCATCTTGTGAGTTTTTCTTCCTTAAGAGGTTGAGAACTTATGCTGCCTGTGTTCACTACCTTAAAGTAGTTTTCCTATATATTTCATCCAGTTTCACAGTTGTTAAGAGCCAAAAACAAACAGACAAACAGAAACAAAAGCAAAAACAAAAAATTTTTAAAAACCCTGCTCTGGTTCTAGTCACTGTCCCCATGACTGTATGTGGGAGACTCTGCACTTTCATTTTTTAGGTTATTTTAGCATAGTAGAAAAGTACACACTTACTGTAATCAAATTTTTGCTGTATTAAAAATGTTATACTACCACTTCTGTTGTTAAAAAGGAAACTCTCAAGAATTTCTGCCCCTGTCCTTGGTCAGCAGGTTTCAGGATACCAGATTTCACACCACTTTCTCTGTAGTGTGAATCATCACTGTCTTCCTCTTCTACTTCCCAATCTCCTGTTAAGTGAACATTATTTACATCTTTGTGTATTTTTCTGATTATTTGGTTCACAACTTTCCCAGTCCTAGATTGAAGAGAAGGTACACAAGTAGTGATATGAGAGGAAAATTGGAAAGCAGAAAGGGTGTGGGAAAGTGTGCTGCTTTTGCACACTTGTTTTGAGATGAGACTAGATTTCCACCTTTGCACTTTCCTTCTGATTTCTTGTCTTGTAAACTTAAAGAATAAAATCCATGGGCAATGTGGAAGGAAAGAACAAAAGGAATAGGATTTATTTAAGTAAGAGGAGATATAACTCCTGAGATGTGGGAGGGGACCATATTTTTAAAAAACATTTTGGTGTGCTAGTTTAGGGGCTTATATGGTTGTGGGTAGAGCATGGAGCAAAATCTATGTTAAATGGACCCTGAGAAAGCATCAGCTGCATGCATCCTTTAGCCTCAGTTTTTATCCTGCCAGTAACTTCTCACCTGGTTCACTCCCTGCTCTCATTTTCTTGCTTCTGGGACAAAGGAGCTGGCTGGGAGTGTTCCCCCAGGTAAGCTTCATGGCCTTTTACATTTAAGGTATCCATTCATATTTCTACCTGGTAACCTCCTGGTGTGGTCTGCATTTGAAGGAGATCTCAACTGCGACCCATCACTTTTGTTTTGTTTTGTTTGTGGTGATGTGGACTGAATCCAGTGCTTGCAAGGCAAACACTCTACCAACTGAGTTATATCCCCAGTCCATTTCTTTTTGTTGATTATAGGCTCTTCTTACTCAGTAACTTCTTCAGTCACACATGCACTTCGGTTTTCTGGTTCCTGTGTACTGAATCCCTGAACTTGACACCACGCACTTGTGCCACTGAATCAAAGGAAGTATGAGGATGGGGGAAACTGAGCTGATAGAGAGGGGGAGGAATAACAAGGATCACATCCTTGATTTTTGGTTCCTGCACCCCACCCAAGTCGACAACCCAGTGTTAAGACTGGGCAGCAGCCCAAAGCAGGCTGTAATCTCATTTGGGCCTGTGCTCCACTGGGTAAATGTCCCCAACTTCTACAGAGCGCAGCATGGTGCCATCTCCTGAGCTTCCCTGGAGATTTAGGTGATTTATTCCATTATCATTGGCTTCTATTTCCTCCAAATACAAAAACATTTTTAATACCCATCAAAACATATCACACTCACCCAGAACAAAAGGACTCCAACTACCTTGATCAGGAGTATTTAGGCCTATTCCTGCAAGTGAGGGTAGAGGAGCAGGGAGCTCCAACTCCCAAGCTGTGCCTTCCCTTTTTTAAGGAGGTATTAAGGAGTATTAAGGTATTAAGGAGTTTTGAATAACTCTCTGTTGTCATGATTTAGTGAAGGTGGTTCACCTTGTAATCTTACATTCTTTTCCCTGAGAAGTGATGAACATGTGTTTGGAGTTAGTAAATTTCATTGGTAGCCACCCCAAATGCATTTAAATTCATAGATTCAAAATCTGGGACATGCTGTCGTTCATTCTTCTTGTTAGACTAGATAAGCAATTTGCTTATTTTTTCTTCACATATGGCTCAGTCTGTCCAATAAAAGTTGCATCAGAATTTCCACTTCCACTGTTGTGACTGACTGAATCCTCTGATGCATGCACAAAAATGTACGCTTAAGAAACTATTACCAGAGTCCTAGGTGAGGGACCTGATTCTGGGAATGCCAAAAAATCAAGTCCAGCCACTCACCCCAAGAAACAAACAGAAAAGGTGATGGTGAAGAGTAGGAAAAGATGTTCAATCAACATGGCCATGTTGGGAAGGCAAAATGAGATTGAGCATCTCAGCCCAGCCTTCAGGTTTCTGGCAGGATCTTTGGGTTTAAATGGAGGAATAATTGTGCAGGGGTGTGAAGTCTCCATTAGTAAGCAGTCTTGCTCGAATTGATCTGTTCGCTACAGGAGGCAGAAATTGCCTACTCATGAGATAATAGACCAAATTGAGTTGGTCACTAGGGATGTTTGTCTATCAGACCTGTGATCCTGATAGAGGCAATTCAATTTCCAATAAATGATTGCTCCTGTTTGGGGGGGTAGTCTCACCATGGTGCCTGCAACTTGTTTTATTTTAGTTTATTTTAGTTTAGTTTAGTTTAGTTTAGTTTAGTTTAGTTTAGTTTTAGTTTTAGTTTTATTTTACACACCTCACAGCTAGCAAGAGTTTGCCTTGCATCTTGAATGAGACTTTGAACTTGGGCTTTTTAATGATGCCCTTGAGTTAAAATTTGGGTATTATTTTTTATTAGTGAATTATAGTTAGACATTATATGGGATTCATTTTGGTATAATTATGCAATCATGGACTATAATTGGTTCCATTCATTCCCCTATACCTCCCTCTTTCTTCCCCTCCTCTCTCACCTTGTTCCCCTCCCTCCACTTTGCTGGTCTTACTTCTATTTATTCACAGTTTTGTTTAAATTAGTGCTTTATACACACACATAAAGGTGCAGTCCAGTTTGGTGTATCCATATATGTACATAGCAGAGCTTGATCAATTGTATTCCCCTGTTTCTCCCTTCCATCACTCTTTCCTTCCTCTCAATTCCCTTCTTCTATATCACTGATCTCTCCTGTTTTTATGGGATTTCAAACCATCTCCTCTGTTTCTTCTAATTTTGGTCTAGATACATCAAATTAAAAAGCTCCTACTCAGCAAATAAAAGCAATTAAGAGCATGAAGAGAACCTACTGAATGGGAGATCTTTGCCACCTATTCCTCAGACAGGGTATTAATATCAAGAATACATAAAGAATTCAAAAATCTTCACACCTAAACAACAACAAAAAAAAATCCAAATACCCAATTAATTGGACTATGATTATGGAAAGAATGCATTTCACATGGTAAGACAGACATAGACCTTGGGAGCCTGGGGAGAGATGCTTTAGTTTTGATATGGCTTGCTAATGTCACCCAAAGATTTGTGAATTGGAAGGTTGGTCCTCAGTGTGGTAATGTTTAGAGCCAGGGCCTTGTATGAGGTGGTTATATCATCAGAACACTGCTTGCAAGGGATTAATGCTTGGGGTGAGTGAGTTCTCACAAGAGCAGGTTATTATAAAATAGTGAGCCTGACCACATGGACATCTCTGTCATCCTGTCTCATGCATACTCTTACATATACTCCCACCATGTGTGACCATCTGCCATGACATCCTCATCAGAGCTAAGCAGATCCTACCAATATGCCCTTAGATTTTCAAAACCGTAAGCTAAATGAGTCTCTTTTCTTTATAAATTATCCAGTCTCAGATATTTTGTTATGAAAACAGACTAATAAAGCCCTCTACAAGAAAAAATATACAACATTCAAGAAGAGATGGGGCAAGGTAGTAGAGAGATGGAAATCCTAAGAAGGTACAAAGCAAAAATGCTAGATGTCAAAAACATTATGTACATGTTAAATTCCTGTGTCAGCCTGACTGAGATATGAGGTGCCTAAATGTTTGTTCAAACATTATTGTGCCTGTCACTGTGAGGATATTTTGGATGACTTAGCATTCAAGTTAGCAAATGAATAAAGCAGGTAGCCCTCCCTGATATGGATGGACCTCACCCAACCATCTGAAGAAGCAAACAAAAGGCTGGATCTCCATAATGGATTAAATGATGGGTCTCCCCAATTCAGATGTTGCAATTCTAACCCTATGTGATGGTATTAGGAGGTGGGGTCTTTGGCTGTGATTACCTCATGAAAGTGGTGCTCCCATGATTGAGATTAGTCTTCATAAAAAGGAACTCCAGAGATCTCTTACCCTCTTTCTGCCATATGAGTGTACAACTAAAGATGGCGGTGTGCACCTGGAAGAGGGGACTCACCAAAATGTAACCCTTCTGATATGGCACCTGATCTTCAACAACCTCCAAAGTGTGAGAAACAACCTTCTGGTGTTTATAAGCCATCCACTCTATGGTACTTTGTTATAGTAGCCCACACTGACCAAGATGCCCTTTTTTGAGTAAGAGAGAATTCCACCTGCCTGTCTGCCTTCAAACTGGGACATTGGTGGTGGTGTTTTAACCCATATTTTCAGACTCAAAGTGAATAGAAGCTCTTTCTGTGCCTCAAGCCTGTGGACTTGAGATTCTGTGAAAGATTCCAGGTTGGTCATGCAGTCTTGTTCAGACTGCACCTACACCAGGGACTCACCTGACTGTCAGGCCTTTGGACTGGAACAAAACCATTGGTTCCCCTGCATCTCCTGCTCACTGACACACCCTGAATCTTTGGTTTGGAGACTTCCACAATAGCATGAGGCAATTTTTGTGCTTTCAACCAGCCCAGGCTCTGGCATACCTTTTAAGGAGAAGTTGTCCTAAATGGGTAAGTGACAGGCAGCAGAACTGGTTCTATACTTGGCCCCCTCTGCTGACCTGACATGCTTATACATGTATCATGGCTCCACCCCAAGCACCGTTGGTCTCTAAAGAGTCATCCTTCCTTTTCCATAAAATCTAGCTTCTGTTTCTTGCTATTTTTGGAGATTTCTTCCTGCCTATAGAATCTGATGCTCTGTAGGCATCTTCTCACCTCTTTTTTCCCTGTCATTTTTCACCGGAGCCAACACTGCTTTGTTGACTACAATCATCTTCACCATGCTGTGGCTTCTGTGACATTTATTTAGGGGTGTCATCCCACTAGACAGAAACCACAATGCACAGCTTCTTGATTCAGGAGCATCTCTCTATCTTCAGACCCCTGGGAGGGACAATGACCTTAAGATTCTGTGAAAGATTCCAGGATGGTCATGTAGTCTTGTGCTGAGAGTGTAAGGCAGCCCAAATCCACAGGGACAGGAGAACCTGAACTTGTGACCCTTCTAGACCTCACCTCTGTACCACTTCAAATAGCTGTTACTATGTGTCCTTTGAATATCCTCCAAAATAAACAACAACAAAAATAACAGATTCTTTGGACCCTAGAGTTTGACAGGGAAGGTCTAGGAGATATGCCCTTGAGACAATCAGAGGGCATCCTGTCTAGCTGAAAGGCCCCTGGGGCATCCTCTTGGACATTTCTGAGGTGTGATGATCTGAATATGGTTTGAGTTCCCCAAGAATGGACATGCTGGAAACTTCCCACTGTGATGGTGTTGAGGTGATGGAATCTTTAAGAGTATGGGGGGGTGGAGAACATAGTGGCAGTTTGGGTCATTCAGGTGCTGCCCAATGGAAGGGATTAATGTAATTCTTGGAAAACATTGGTGACTTCCTGAGGAAGCAAGTGGTTATTTTATAAAAAGTAAACTGGGCCCCTCTCTCTTGCTTTCTGTCTCAGGTGTGATCTCTCCCCCTCACATGAGCTCCCACCCTGATGCCCTACATCATGCTGTGACAGAGCCAGGAAGCCTCATTAGAGTTGATGAGGTGGGACCCTTCATCTGGGAGGTTCAACCTCCAAAACTCGGAGCTTTAAAAAGCTTCTTTTCCTATAAAGCACCCAGTCTCAGGTGTTTTGTTAGAGTAACCCAATACAGACCAAGACACAAGGTCTTCCAAAAACTCAAACAGCCTCACCTTTATCCAATCTTTACCAAGAAATTTTCTGAAAATTTGAGAAACTTGTCATTAGGAGAGACAGGGTTTTGAAACTGTTTTATTTGTTCTGAAATTGGCCTGGAAACTGAACATTTTCCTTTTATTCCTTCTTATATCTCTGTTCTTACTCTGTGTGGCTAAAACAAACCAATGATTATACAGTATACTCTACCTAGAAATATTTTTCAACTGACTCCATGAGTTTATTAGGTATATTTATTATTTTCAATATTATGACAAGTGTCATTGTTATTGAACTTTCCACCAGTATGTAATGAGTTCCTTTCTTCTCAGGTTTCCAGTACACTTTTCCCTCTTCTCCCAGCTTCCACCAAGTCAAGCTTATGCCCCTCCATCCTTCATGAACATTTCCTCCACTACCTTCTAGTGTCTGCAGACCAACACAAAACTGCATGTTGCAAGTCTCCACACAGGGAAGCTCTTCACAGCCTTGTGCCACTTTCTGTCCTAGAGAAATGCTGCTTCACTAGTAGCCACCAAAACTATAGTGGAATAAAGGAACAATTTTAGTATTTCCACGGGATCTGTGCATCAGGAACAATTTGTCTCTGCTTCATTATTTCTTAAGCAGGAAAGATGTGAAGGCTGGGGTGAGTCAATGCCTGGGAGCTGAAAGTATCTGGAGGCTCCATTGCATATAAGTCTGGTCCCTGGGACAGGGCAACTGGGACTCAAGACACTCAGATATGGCCTCTCTGTGTGCCTGGGGCTGCTGCAAGGCTGAGTTCTGAATGGAAGCACCTCGATGACTCAGCCTGGGCCTGGGTTCCAGCAGAGGAAGGGAGGGTGGCAAGATCACCTGCCTAAGGGAACATGGTGTAGTAAATTTCACTGGGATTCTCTTTTTAAATACATTCTGACACATGAAGATGGCACTTCACTTCCCCTGGCCTTACCTCCGAGTCCTTTGTTCTCTCTACTATCTTCAATTCTCTTAGGTTTGCCTGTGTGTCTCACGGAGTGCATTGCTCATTGCTTGGCCCTGATGCATATAGACTAGGATGGTCCTGAAACTACCAGTGTTGTTCCTGTAATGGAAAGAGAGAGAACCAGCTCTTCTGTGTGTTTATAAAATCACCATCAAGTCTCCACACATTATTCTATCAGTTTCTGAAAACAGGGAGTGCCTGCCTCTGCCAC